>JAJTWQ010000483.1:0-86988 GCA_029007595.1 Solanum commersonii | reverse complement strand
AGTGGTTAGGGTCTTAGAATCCAGTTATACTTCTCCAAAATAGGCCTAAAACGACACAATATAGGTAAAAAGTAGAAAAAGACTAAATAACTTTGAAAAATAATTGCTAGACCAATTCTACGATTCTATGTGGTCCTGCTCC
The DNA here is from genome assembly GCA_029007595.1 of Solanum commersonii. Lineage (NCBI taxonomy): Eukaryota > Viridiplantae > Streptophyta > Magnoliopsida > Solanales > Solanaceae > Solanum > Solanum commersonii. The sequence goes on along the minus strand of JAJTWQ010000483.1, from coordinate 86,846 downwards.
CTTCTGGGCCCCGGTATTGTTCGTCGGGTCCGTTATTCCCTTTGGCCGAGAGTCAAGTCTCTGATGGGGAATTCCATGAACCGTCTTTCCATTTACGATTCGGTATGGCGTCTTGTATCTTGAATCTTAAGGATCCATGAAGAGTAACCACAACCAACCTTTAGTCTGAAGGCTACATCTATAAGAAGCAAGCACGGACCATTTTTCCCAACCATGAGTCATCATGTTGGCTCGTTCATTGAGGTAAGGGATTTTACATTTTCAAACTTTGGGATCTCCATCTACGAGACAACCATGAGTCGTATTCCAAACTACGAACCGCGAAACCTCTTCGTAAAAACTGTACCAAGTTTGCTTAAATTCTACATCTCATTCACAACTGTCATCCATGAGCCGTAGATTATTACATAACCCATATGGGCCTCATAAACCACAACACGAACAAGTTTTTTGCAACTTTTCCACTTCCAACTGACTTTTTCTACCTCCAAGGTGTTCCAATCTCATACAATGCTCTGTTGAAGCACGTTTTGCAGTCCTATGAACCAGGTCCTTGCTCAAAAATTTATTCAATGTGAGAAATTAAATGTCCTAGTCTTTTTGTGTCATATAAGATTTTTTCTGCGGTGCACTGAGACATTTAGTTGAATCATTGAGGTTTATAATATATACGTTGTAAACATTTTAATGCCTTTTTCCTCTTAGAACCTGATTCCCAAATTTGATTTTGTTTACTAGACATTCATCAGTTCTGAACAACACATTGTTCCCCTTTGTCACACATCTGAGATACGCTTAAGAGATAGTATTTCAGTCCTTGGGCATAATATACATTTTCAATGGCATGAGAATGATATTTTCTAACTTCTGATTCCAACTATTTCACCAGTCTTTCCATCTCTAAAATGCTACACTTCCACCTTAGAAGTCCGTGAGTGAGGAAAATTTTGACAAGTTCTTGTCACGTGTCTGGAGCATGCACTGTCCAGAGCATTCTTAACATGTCTTTCAAGTCAAGTCTGGCCTATTATATGTTTTCTTGTAAAACTTTATTTCTTTCGATAGTTGTTCAAGTTTCGTTGTCAAATTCTCAAAATCATTTTCTATGGATATTTGAAAAGTGATGATTTCACTCTTCCCTTTGAAAACACTGTTAAGTTTTTTGTATGTTCTTCAAGATTTTTCAAAGTTTTCTCAAGAAGGTTATTTCTGTCCTCAGTTTTTTGATAATACATTCTCAAAGAAGCATAATCATCCATGAGTTGATTCTTTCAGAGACCACTACGCCTTTTCCCCTTCATTTCTACATTTGTTTTTAAAATAAAGTATTGTTTAATCTACTCCGTTTGTTGAGTTCACCGGAGTTCAGTAAGTTGCATTGTCACTATTACGTTAACGTTCTTTTCGTTCTATCTTAGGGAGGGAAGTGAAATCTTGGCAACAGTGAGAGAACTATAATTTCTTAAGGATACGTAAATAACTTGTGAGAAATAATTTTTTTACTTCTTCTACATTTCTGATGTACTGTTTTTGAACAGAGGATACCAACACAAACAACCTCTAAAAGAGGTAAAATTTAGAAAGAGAACAATTCAATAGATAAATAAGCCAATTAACACTCTTTATTGATGGACCCAACCTAATAACTATTTTCAATCGATGAAAGAAGAAGCAAGAGGAACATAAATTTTTGTGAATATGTATATTTACTACTTCCTCTATTTTAATTTTAGGAAAAAAAGTCTGTTATGCCCTTAAGTTTGTCATTTAGAATTGATATACCTCTCTCGTTATAAAAGTGGTTCATATATACTCCTATTGTTATACAAATGGCTCACATATACCATTTTCCTCTAACGGAAGTGAAAAAAATTACTTTAGTTTAATTTTATTATTGTTTTTTTTAAAATATAACCTATACGGGTTTATTTAATCCTCCTCAAACATATATTATTTTTTAAAACTTTTTTTTTGTTTCAATGACTAATTTAGATTTATTATTTTGATGGTCAAATTTATTTAAGTTTTGCTAATATTCTTGTAAAATTTACTATAGATGACCCAATTTTTTTCTTCAAATACAAAACTAAATTACAATATATCTAAAAAAATAGTTTTAAATTATAATATAGCCACAAAAAATAGTTTTAGTTCTTTCTTTTACACTAAGGAATGAAAGAAAAATAAAATAAGAATAATAAACTCAAATAATGATAATCAAGAAGTCAAAAAATAATTTATGTCGAAAAAAATAAATTGAAATTTGTTAGAAAAATCATATATAACCCTAAATAATTTTTTTAAAATCAAAAGTCAAAAATATAAATTTAAAACTAATTTTTTCCTTAGTTAAATGAAGGATATATGTAAGCTCATTTTATAATGGTAGGGGTATATGTGAGCCGTTTGTAAAACGGTAAGGGTATATATGAGCCACTTTCGCAAGGGGCATATCGACTCCAAATGGCAAAGTTGGTTTTTAAGACCCTTTTTCCCTTAATTTTATTTGACATACTTTTCTCTTTTCGTCTATATAAAAAAGAATGACTCTTTCCTATTTTGTAACTTTTGAATTTCAACTTTACACATAGCATATTTAAGACCGTGATTAGGGGTATTTTTAGTAAATTTGATATATACTTTAGTTTTAAGATGACAAATTCAAAAATAATCTTTAAAATTTCATGTCAAATAAAGATATGTCAAAACAAATTGAATAGAGAAAATAACTCTTTTCTATTTTAAGAGTAGGATAAAAAATTAAACAAAGACAACCTAGTGAAATTTGTTGAAAAATCAAAAGAAAAAGTTAAGGAAACTTTTAAAAATAGAAAACAATAGACCTTAAATAGGACTCCATAGCTACAATTTATTATTGCACAATTCACAAATATACTTTGATTTGCTACGCATTTGTATTTTTTCATGGATTTTGGAGAAAAAACAATCTGATTGTTCTTATCAAAGCGCATATTAGGAGAGGGCGAACAAGATGAGAGGAAAAGAAGATTGTATTTTGTATTTATTTTGCATTGTATTTTGTATTTATTTAATATATAATTATTTTGTATTCAATATCAATTGTATTCGAAATACAATGAACACAATTGTATTCATTCTCTCTTTGATTGGATATAATTGATACATAATACATTTGATAGAGAAGGGCGCATGCATTTTTGTATTCATATGAATACAAATACAAGCGATAAAAATATACAAGTATAATTTTGAATACAATTAATATAAAATACATAATTCTCACCTATATTTGATTGAATACAATTGATAAATAATAAATCTGAATGGAGGGAGTGAGAAAGGCAAGTGAGAAAGGGAGAGAGTTTGCTATAAAAATAAAATATACTCAATTCGTTTTATTTTATGTGAGGTAGTTTATTTCGACACGAAGTTTAAGAAAAGAAAAGGAGACTTTTAAAACTTGTGGTCCCAAGTGAATGAGAAATTTCATTAAGGAGTAAAATAAACATTTTATAGTTAAATTATTACATAATATAAAAATGTGTCATTCCTTTTTGTGACTGAATAAAAATGAAAGTAAGTCACATAAATTAGAACAGAAGGAATAAAATTTTTTTTTATAATTTTTTAAATTATACTCCCTCCCGTTTCTAAAAATATTGCTCGGCTTTCCTTTTTAGTCGGTTTTAAAAAAATGACATCTTTTCTTTTTGGTAACATTTTACTTTATTTTCCACATGACATGTTTAAAACCCACAGATTAAGAGTAATTTTGTACATTTGTATAACTTTAATTTATGACCACAAGATTCAAAGTTTTTTTCTTAAGCTTCGTCTTGTCAGGCAGAACCAATCTTTTTGAAACGGAGGGAGTAGGCTCTTTTCCATAAATATATTGACATCTTTGCTTTGTTCCATAATTTTTCCAAAAAAGTTATCCCCTTTTTGTGTTGACCCAAAACCCACGTTTGATTTTCAGACCAAATACAAGTGGACCATTTCCAAATGACCCTGTACCACTTTCCCCCTCTCCTCTCACCACATTTCTCAGTACCAATCCACCCTCCCCCTCCCCTCTCACCACATTTCTCAGTACCAATCCACCCCTCCCCCTCCCCACCTCCCCATCTCCCCACTCCTCCTACTCTGAAACATCAAAATAACAAAAACCAATTTATTTATTTATTTTTATAAAAAAAAACCTATTTCTACCCTTTTTTTCTTTAATCTCTTTATTAAAACACCAACCAGCTAAGCATAAAAGGTATGATGTAGGTGGGTCCCCTGTTGTGTTCTTGTTGTTGAAATTCTTGATCAAAGTTGTTAGTATTGAATTTTTATTTTTGAGGTTTCCTAAGTACTTAAATTTTTAAGACATTTGAAGCATGTGGAGGAACTATGGAGCTTCTGCTGATTCATTCTATCAGGTATTATACTGTGTAGCAGAGCGGGATATCTGTGTTTCAGACTGAAAATTTATTTGTTTTATTTTATTTTCAACTGTAATTTGTGGTATATTTTATTGATAGGTTCGTCCTGAATGTGCTGATGATGTTCCTGAAACCAAGTTTAGAATCAAGGTAATTGGTATTTTTCTAGATACATATTATGAGTTAGATGGGTTCAACTAATTGTATATTTGTTGTAATTTTTAGTAGATTTTTTGTATTTAAGTTTATGTTGTATGTTGTTTTGGTCTGTTATGGTGAAGGCCTGAATTTTATTTATGATTTTGAGATTATTAGAGATGCAAATGTTTGGAACAATGATTTTGATTGCAAAGCTAACTGTAATTTGACTTTGGAGTTGCATTTTTAGGCTTTGATTATCTCATGTTCGGAGATAGAAAGATTTGATTGAACCATTTGCTTTTTGAGGTATAAATGAATTCGTCTTTATGAATCCTTACTATCCATTTTTGTCAAATATACAACAACATCAAAGCCTCAATCACAGCTAATTTTGGGGCTATATGAATTCTATATCCGTCTTTGCTCCATCTGAAGTTGTTCAATTCCAATATTTAATTCAAGTTTTCCAACACTAGAAAGGAAATTTTTCCAACTCTTAGCAAGTGTTTGACCTAATATAAACTCACCGACATGTCTAACGTTAATTCCTAAAAATTACATGGAAGGAAGTTGTCTCTGAGAAGTTGAGTTTTGATGTTTGTATTCTAGAAGCTGCTCCCTGCTAGTCAAATTTCCTGTCTGTTGGTTCCTTTAATCTTGTCCAAAGAATATTTGGTTCTTCTCGATTATTTGCAATCGGGATGGCCTTCCACAGTTAGGAGCTGGTGAGGAACATTTCACGAGTGCTGGCATGATCTATAGAAATGATCATCAATTTGTCAATTATTTTAGTTGTACTATATAGGTGTGAACTAACAACAGCAACAACTATTCACGAGTCTAAGACTCAATACCAAGCAGAAGTTGGAGTCGGATATATGTATCATCACTGTCCATGTTGCTCCATTTAAGCTCATCTTAGCTAGTCTATGGTGAATCCTCACAATACTGAAAACAGGTGGTGGGAACTAGTGTAGAATTTCTCCCGTTACAACACTTGGTGTTTTTTTTCACTCTACTTAAATGGTGTAGACTGATTTCAAGATTGCTCATAAGTCTAAACTAGAGCATTTCGGGCGAACTGAAATTTTACCGTATAAACATCAGGGGCAAGGATAAAAGCGTTTGGCCCCCTTCCCAAAATCCTCTGTAAACATGGAATAATGAGGATACAAAAATATAATGAAGGGGATGACAAGAAATATAATAACAGAATAAAAGAATAATTTGTTATCATTTTAAGTACTATTATTCTTAAATGTCCTAGAAAACTAAAATACTCCTAGTTACATCCTCTCTACGTACAAAGGCAATCTATCCCTAGTGATCAGTTAAGCTATTATCAAAACATTGTTTCGACTAGAATGAATGCTTCTAGCTCTAGCTAAATAAGCCATCTCTTTTCTTGCTTATCATAATTTTTGTAGTGTCCATCAGTGATCCTTACATCAGCGACATTTTGCGGCTGAATGCCCAAACCTGATTCATTTTTGGTTGTCGGAAAAAAAATTGTCTTTTCTGTTTACCACCAGAACAAACTGATATTAATTCATAAAATGAGGGTCTGATGCATTATCAATTTTATAAGATTAGTTAAAAATTGTATTGATATTTTTACTATAAATTGTTGGATATGTTGTTATACAACATTGGATAAGATTATAAATGATCATAGATAGAGTACATAAGTAGTGCGAATATAAAGGACAAAATTAGAAAAGGTTACAGAGATGGTTTGATCATGTCCCATATAGACTTCAAAATTGTATTGATGTATAGGTGCGACACTGATCTTAGTTGTTGTTACAACAACTAAGACTCCCAAATATCTAACCATCTTAGCTGTTGTTACACTTACATAAGGTTCGGCATTTGCAATGAGTCTTGTTCCTCTAGTTTTAGATAACTCATGATTTACTCTGTAATAAATGAGCTCGAATAGGCTGTGAAGGAGGGGATTCATGTAATGACCTCAAGTTGGTTTTGGAATTGATGTGTGATTGATTGATGGCTTGAATTGAATCCTTGTCACCCTTCATTTCTAATGTTTTGCCTCATATTTATGATCTAATAATCTACTTATTCAGGTTGGGAAAACCTTAAGTTCAAGAAGATGGCATGCTGCATTTACCCCCGAAGGTTATCTTGATATAGGCAAAATACTTGGTCGAGTTTGTCGTGGGGTATGGTTAGCTTCATGATTCGTAAGTAACTTTCGGTTAATGTGCCAAATGATTCAGGAATAATTCAATTCTGCATTTTTATCATCTTTACTGTTTGTTTGATGCTTTTTTGTGTGGGACTAATTAAAAAGAACTTGTGCATAATCTAGTCTTTTATAACTATTTCTGGTAAGTTCATTCATCAGCGTAACAGAATGTTTAGTATTGAGTATTTGTGGCTTTTAGGGAATCCATCCATCAATTAGAGGTGAAGTTTGGGAGTTCTTACTGGGTTGTTATGATTCAAAGAGCACATTTGAGGAACGAGAGCAATTACGACAACGTCGGAGGTATTTACTTTCCTTACTAAGCAAGTATAAATATATCCAGGCAACAATTTTTTTCAAACTGTATGCTTCATCATCCTAAGTTAGTTACTCGAGTAGAATTACAATGGAAGTTGTCGTTGGAGGTGACTCAAACATGTTTGTTTTCAGCTGCTTGCATGAGATTTTAAAGCTCAATGGTTTCCAAAGTTTCATATCTGAAGATTTACCTTTTGAGAATTCTGTATCTGTAATTCGGCAATAGACAAATTATCATCTCATGTGAATTTCATTGTACTTTGCCATTCAACAGTGTATATCAATACCTAATCCATGTCAAAATCACATTCTCAACACACATTTCTTGTACGCATTCAGGGTACATTATGCTGCGTTGAAAGAAGAATGTCGTGTGATGTTTCCCTTAATTGGAAGTGGTCGGTTTATTTCTGCACCTGTAATCACTGAAGATGGTGACCCTATTCTAGATCCTATAGTTCTTCAAGAGAGTTGAATGCGGCAAAAGAACCAACTTCAGTTGGTCAAGTTGGTAATACTTTATATGTTCAGTCCCCAAGTAGTGTGATTTCTCTTTCTCTTCCTTTCTGGTGGAAGGGCTCTTGGATGCTGTATACAGTGACGATTGTTTTTGGACATCGTGCAATTACAGGTCCGTCTGATGGTTTTGAATTGGTGAAGGAGCATGACAAAAAAGTAATCCAGTGGAAACTCTCATTACACCAGATAGGTTTGCATGCACTTGTTTCTTATCATGCCAATCTATGTAATTCATTCATCTATTTTTCGGTTTTGGCAAGTCAAGTATTGGCTTTGGATGTACTATGGATTTTTCTTATTAATTTGGCAATCACTTCCTTCTTCGTTATTATCAAATTTAATTTCTTTATTTGTATGTTACATCTTTCAATCCTTGTTCATATTTATGCTAGGATTGGATGTGATTCGTACTGACCGGACACTTGTCTTTTATGAGAAACAAGAGAATCTATCAAAGCTTTGGGATATTTTGGCTGTTTATGCTTGGTTCGACAAAGAAGTTAGTTATTGTCAAAGGTGAGTTATTATAGTATCCTCTTAGATAATTCTTCAGTATTTTGGCTTCTTTGTGATCCCGTGATTGCTTTACCACAGTGAGTTTTGGTCTGAAGTAGACTAAGATCTCGTGTTTGTGATACTAGTTTGAATGTTGTAGTTTCTACTTATATCTCGTCTTTGACTTACTACTATGCACTATGCTAAAGTTGACGATCAATTCTAATTGCTCAAATCTGTGTACACTCTCAAAATTTCTATAAAGCTAAATGTTCCATTCATAAATTATTCTTGTAAGGAAGATGTCCATATATTACAAATGGTCCTTTTGTGTCTTTTCTCACCGCGTTAATATTTTTGTCATTGTTAGCATTAACTTTATTTCCAGGGGGGAATAATCCTTTTGTTTCCCTTCCAGTCCAAGTAGCTTGTGCTGAAACTATTTTAACATTTGACAATACGAACAGGAATGAGTGATCTTTGTTCTCCCATGATTATTCTACTTGATGATGAAGCAGATGCATTTGGTGCTTTGAGCATTATGATGAAGAGACTGGTACATAACTTTACTCGGACTGCCTGTGTATAGTTGTGTAAATTGTAATTTTCTGAATTTTCATGAATACCCGCATCATTTCATAACAGAACTTGTTTGGTTACCTCAAGTTGAATTCCAGTAACACTAATTTGTGTTCATCGATCCTTTTGATATCTAGCCTTGCAATATCTTAGAATTTTTGTAACTACTGTGGCTAATACTAAGTGTTCTGTGCATTTTTAAGAAAATTTCAGAGCTACTGGGAATTCTGTTGGAGTGGAGGGCAGCTAAGTAATCTAGCATCAATAACTCAAATTGCTCCGATCCCAAACTTCACCAGCATTTAGAGTACCACCTCTCTACTTTATCCTCTAAGACCGGAGTCCACTATCCAATTTTACTTCTTTTTTCATCTACAACTCGTTATATTGATGCAAACTTTGTCATACTGATGGAGTTACAAATAAGTCAAGGGAGTTAATGATGCACCATACCATATATCCTAGTAATTCTTTCACAACCAATAAATACATAACACATTTTCTTGTTTGTGTGAAGTTGAACTGTCGGAAGTCTCAAAGCGAGTAGAGACATTGCATGTTAAAGAGTCCTTCACTTACGTTGTTAACCTATTATGTTAGGATGTTCTGGTTTATATACAGCGCTGTAACTTTTGCATTGCTTCAGTCACTGAGAGTCTGTGAATGTTTCTCCGAATCTTCTACGCCATGCCTAAAGTAACTCAATTCATCACTGTGCAATTTATCTTCACAATGCTTTACAGTAAACCCCATGTCAGTAATTGTCTCGTATCTGCATTCAGTCTTTGATAAAGGAACAAGCTTTGCAGCCACTTTGAGGTCCTTTTGTGAACTGAGTCTCTCAGTGATATTCTTTTATATATATTAATTGCTTGAGAATTAATCTTCTGGTACAAAGTTTTAACCATCAGAAGTAGTCAGTGATTCTCTCTTTTTATGCTTCATCTTGTGAAAAATATCATTGAATTTCATATGAGCTTGGCACACAGAGACATTAGGTGGAGGAAATTATGTGTTTGCTTTTTAGGATGCTCATGGTTATGTTCCGTCGAGAATTTTCTTTCGCTGATTCGTTATATCTTTGGGAGGTAAGATTTGCCTCTAATAATGTTTTCCTGATCTGAAGTTGCAAAGCCACTAGCAAATTTCCCTTCTGTCAAAGTTTGTGATTTCACCATGATGTTCGTATTCTCTAAATCTTCTCTTTGCCTGGTTTATCCCCATTTGCCAACAGATGATGTGGTCTCTGGAATATGATCAAGTTGTTTTTCTGTATGAAGAAGACCCTGACTTGACTGCTGAAAAATCTGGACGAGCAAAAGTTAAGTCGATACGCCAGTATGGGAAATATGAGAAGACATGAGAAGTGGAGGTAAGGATGCAGAAGCTCCCCTCCCAATTTCTGTTTTCCTAGTTGCCAGCGTCCTGAAGGACAAAGTGCGAAGCTAACAGAAGCTAGAGGACTGGACGAGGTTGTTAAAGGTTGGTTTGACAAATACATAATTAGGTGCTATGTCTTCATTACCTGTTTTCTCCTTTTAAATCTGCTTTGATATGTTTTACTTGAGTTGAGGGTCTTTTGGAAACAACCTCTCTACCTCCACAAGGCAGGGGTAACGTACGTGTACACTCTACCTTCTCCAGACCTCACATAGAGTATGTATTCATACTCTAATCATTTGCTTATTATTTTCAGATCCTGAATAATATCACTGGAAACTTGGATGCCAGAAAGGCTTGCAGTAGCGCTATGAAACTTCATAAGAAGTATCTTAAGAAGGTAACCATTCCTATTGACGGATAAATGAAAACATGTGTCCAACTTTATCGTAACATTACAAGATACTTTTGAAAGAAAAAACAGGATATTGTACATGAAAAACAGTCATTCTTTAAGTACTTGTATCTTACTGAATAAAAAAGGTAGCAATATTTGCAAGATTATTTTTCGAAAGACGGATTTCATTTATAAATACATCTACTGGTTAAAACAGGCAGCCAACACTAATAGGTAGTCGAGCAGAGGCGAGTACTATGGAGCTCATGTGATATTCTCTCTGAACATAACGACAACATCACCTCATTGCTGGCCAAGAAGGTATGACAAGAATCTATATTCATATATTTTGGGCTTGTCGATGAACATTAGCTGTTTTTGCTACTGTAGTTATGATGTGCTAAGACCTAATATCTTAGGATTGTAGTATTCTGAAGCATTGTGTATTCAATCCAAATGTAATGTACTATGTATACAAGGACACTCTTCAAAAGGTTGTACTATAATCTCAATCATGTTTCAGTAACAAAACAATGCTTCATCTTTGTTGTGACTTTTGATGTTCTTTGATATTGGCTACCAAGATATATAGACAGAATGGTCAAGACAAAAATCAAGAGAGGCAGATAAACAGAAATGATGTTCCATAGAAAATATTTTCTAAGAAACTGAGTATGAGTTGGTTTTCTTACTTATTTTCTTGTCTTTGGTAAGCAAGCAAAAACTATCATCCTAAAGTTACTTGTATAAAACCTAGGCAAATGCCATGGGAGGTGAAAGTGGAGGGTAGGGGTGTGGGATGGTGAGGATAGGATGAAGATGAGGTGTGTTGACTATCGTAGTTCCTTTGTTTCAGTTGGTTTGTCTCGTTTTAATTTGGCACATAGTTTAAGAAAGTAAAAAAAAAAAAAATTGTAGTCTTAAAATGAAAAATATGTAGAATTTATCAAAATGCATGGGTAGAGTCATTGTGGTAAAGGTTAGGTTTGTAGTTGCAAGGGATGAGGAGAAGATCACATGTATCTATATCATAAAATCAATTTTCAACTAAATGAAAAAGACATGATAGAATTTGTCTCATAACACTAAAAGGAATGATGAGAAGAGATATATTTTACGTCCTAAAGGGCTATAATTGAGATACCATTGTATAAACAAGCCAGAACCATTTCACAAGAACAAATACATTACTTATATCAAACAAGCAAAGAACAATTACGCGGAAAAACAAGAACAAATGAATTACTTATATCAAACAAGCAGAAGAACAACATTAACAAGTTTATAGTTTACAACAACTCTCAAAGTTCATAGCAGAGCATTATTTGAAACAGACACTAATGTAACTTCACAGTGATTGATGATTGATGGCAATCAGAAACCATGAATTTTGATGTGTTCTTTCTTCACAACCCCAGCCTGTTTCAAAGAAATCAATGATTCAGACATCAGCTTAAATATAAAATTTATTCATATACTACCAACAAACTGTAAATTCGATCAAGCTAGAGAACATCCCAGAGACCCTCGTATCAGGAGATCAGAAGGGGTTCAGTGCTTATTATATAGGAATATATATATTTTGATAACCGAAAAATTCCCTAGGGCCAGCTGGTGCAATATTCTAAATTGGTGGACAATGAGCCCACTCTTTACTTCCCCATAAATACCAAAGCTTTTTGTCTATGGCAAAGATCAAACCTGTGATGTATTACTAACTGAGGCACATGCATGACATGCTTTCTTCTATGTTACCCTCTCGCCATAACAACAACAACGTTATACAAGGTGCTGCAGATTGATGTGAAGAACAATTACCTGGACAAGAAATGTTGAAACATTCTTCCGTTGATCACCCTGAAGTTGAATAACCTTCGAAGAAAAATCAGCTAACATTAGTCATATTGCTCACAACATTTCTCTTTGAGACAATATAGGGATCGATATTTCAAGGCAAACCTGTCCCAATTCTGAATCCTGAACAACAGTACCGTTGCAGCAAAACTCTTTTGAGATCCTTAAGAATTTTATTATAGCTGAATTCTTTCTTCAAACCTTGCACAGTTGTCAAGCTTTTCCTACCATTCCTTTGCTGTATACGGATGTGGACATAATCTTTTGTCCCCGCACCAGAGTTCTCAGCATTTGCCTCAGCAAAGGGATCTGAGGACACCAAAGCACCACAATAGTTACACCTTAACTAATTCTACGGGATATATGTCACCTCTCACCAGCAGAATCGGACGGAGTAACTCGCCGGCATTGCTAACGGATAGGAAAAAAATCACCTAGTGTTTTGTCTCAGCTAGGATTTGAATCTGAGACCTCGACCTAATGGTTCTCAATCTATATCATTGACCACTATTTACAATAAAAGCATAACTCGAACAATACAACTCCTCTTAACTAGAAAGCTCATCATTTTCATCCTTTTCGTTTTCATTTGCACATAACACAATAAAGATATCACCTCTTATGACGGGAAGGAGTTGCTCGAATGGTAAGCACCCCTCACTTCCAACCCGAAAGTTGCGAGTTCGAATAACCAAGGGAGCAAAAAAAGGGGTGGGAGCGCAAAAAAAAAAAAAAAAGATATAACCTCTTATGTGCAAGTGCTTACTTCAAGATTAAAATTTTCAAGAGATCGAATTAAAAAGATGACAAGACATAGTGAAATAAACCAAATTCAACCAACAAGGAATGTAAATTGATGGAGTTGCATACCAAAAGCATTAGGAACTTGGAGATCAAGATCAGACATGAAACTTGGCTGAAACGAAAGGGTAATACGAGCACACACAATTCTTCAAACTTGAATGCTCAGACCTAGAAAAAAAAGAACCCTTCAGCAGCTAGTACTTGTGCAGGACATCCCATCCCACCTTAAACAGGGGGGAGAAGGGGCTAAAGTAACAAAAACTAAAACAAAGAGTGTGTTTGATACGGAGGAGAAACTTTCCAATTTTCACGTTTGATTGGTCAAATATCTTTGAATAACTTCCCCAATAGAAGTAGAGAAAACACATTCCACAAATGACATCCTCATTAATTGTCTCCTCTCCGCCCTTCAACAAACTCCACCTCATCTCACCACCCAACTCCCAAGTCCATAATGTTTGCCTAAATTATACGCAATTACTTCTGAAATAATATTTCCTTCTTATCCATCAAACACAAGAAAATAGGATTCGAATTCGGAAAACCCAATATTTCATCACAAATACAACAATCAAAGGCATGAAAACAAATCAAAACAGCACATCATAAATTAAAGAAATGTAAACTAAAATTCCCATTTTTCATCAAAGAAATAACTAAATACAAAATTTCCAAACATCATCCCAAAAGTTTCAGATCACTACAATCATAATGGAGAATTACCCGCCCATAATTAAAACAGTTACACACAAATTGACTTGAATATTAATCATCATCAAATAAAGTTATTATATGAACAAAGGTGTATATAAATTACCTGATTTGAAGGTTAAGGTATGGAGATGATGATTAGAGAAGGCCCAAAAAAATTAAGAGTAAAAGATTTCAATTCAATGTGAAATGATCGATAGAATATATGTTAGGGGGTTGCAAATTATGAAACGCAAGTGGAGCTGCTATATACTATCTGATGGAGCAGTATAAACTCCTGTGCGCCCTTTATGTTCACTTCCCACTATAATTGGAATGATTTATTTTTGGTTAATCCAAAGTTTTTGACTCCGGAAAAAGGTGAAATAAATTTCATGGCCAAATATTTAATTCCTCGTCTAAATTTATGTGATATAATTTAATTTAGCACAAAATTTATATTTTAGACTTTGTCATTTTTTTATTTCAAAATAAGTGATTTGTTAGATTTCACTGTTTTAAGAAGGAATTGATCTTATTCTTTCAGATTTATTCTTAGTTCAATCCACAAAGTTTTTACATCAATCACTTTTGAGGCATTTAATTTGGGGTAGGGACTGACAATTGAGCGGGTTGAATCAAATTTGAAACGATTATAATGTGTCAAAGATTCAACACATTTCAAATTTGTTTGATTCAAAATGAATTAGGTAATGAGTTATAGAACGGGTCAAGACCTAATTCAATTCAATTTTTACCAAGTTTTAATTATTTTATTTATTGTTTTTATGATTTTTAGTGTCTAATAAAATCATTGTTTTTTCTTTATTATAACAATATATGACATATTAAATTTAAAATATTATTGAAAGATTTCTCAGAGTTAATTTGGGTTACATACAAACCTAATTTTTAATAGATTGATTTAAAATATGTTGAGCTAATAAATATGTGGGTTAATAATCCGCCCAAATTTGAAACAATTGAACCAATGGAGTTTGATTTTGTCCTTCTTAATTAGGGGTAGAACACTCCTTATTTTTAAAGAAGGAGTAATTTCTTAAATGGTGTGCTTAAGTTAACAGTATCACTTATTTGGAAACAAATAAGTAATTTAAAACAAACCTTAATATTTTCCATATATTTGTTGACTCCAATTATTTCATTAAAAAGAAAATAAAATTTTAAAAATCAAATTATTTCTATTTATTGAAAAAGTGATATTCTTTTAAATAGACTTAAAAAAAAGACATTCCATAAATTAAGACATAAAATGTCAAACTAGTGGCCATGCTCTTTAGTTTTACCAAAGTTACTTTATTTCTAACCAATTTTGGCCCAATTTATTTATCCTTTGAAATATGATTTCAGCACTAACTAAAATCCCATCTTTTCTACTTTTCATCTCTCTCCTCTCTCACACACTTTCACTTCTAATTTAGAATTATATTATTTTAGATCAGTGTTTTCAAGTTTGATAGTTATATAAATTGAATGTTGTTAAGTCGTTTTTAAATATTTAGAGGATTCAAAAATTAAATTTGAAGTGATACAAAATAAATTTGAGTTAGATTTAAGTTAAATTTTCGGATAAAACATAACGAAAAGATAATGTTTTGTATAATTATGTATAATATTGTAAAATCATATACAAGAATATATAAATACCTCAATTATATAATGAATATATAATATTGTATATTGATGTAATGAGTTGTCTTGTCTTCCATGTTGAGGGCTTATGAGCCTAATTTGTAAATTTTTGGACTGTTTGGGAGGGTTCGTTAAGGATTGGAAATAGGTTGCGCACTAGAGCCTAGCTCTACGAGGTAGCCACCTTGCATTGAGCTTGGCTCCATGAGGTTGCCTAAGGCGGTGGTGTATATGTTGAGGCTTTGAATGAAGGACATATTAAGATTTAATTTTAAATCACTAGTTTTATCTTTGAGAAGTGAAGATCGTCGAGATTTAGAAATTCTTTTAATAAGAAAATACAAATATTAGTATTATCATAGTTTAGTTCAAACAGAACTCTTCCTAGAAGATGGCTTGGCTACATAGATTAAGTGTTCTTCTAATATTTGGAAGGGATGGTTTCAAATTTATACAATAAAGTGATTAATTTACAATAAATATAATCATGTTTTTATTTACATAAAAAATAGTCAAAAGATATAGAAAGTATTACATTGACTATACATTATGATACACTAAAAAAAGCAAAATATGATTACTTATATAGTAGTTATACATAAAATATACAATATAATACACTCAAAAAGTTAGAATATAGCTTAACTATTATACTGAATAGACATGAATCGTACACCGACTATTTAATCCAACACACTTAATCCAAAGCATATATCACTTATGGTAAAAAAAAAAAAAATTAAAAATTAAACCCCTCTAATATAATGTCAGTACGTCACAATGAGACAATATAATAATATAAAAAGAAACCCCACCCTTTTATTGGCTGACCCCTTGCCATTGACCTAAAAGACTTGAAGGTTTCCAATTGGGTGGGTGCTCACTTACCAGAAACTACAGAGGTGCTCACATACTCATTTACAAGCACTTGCCTAAAAGCAAAAAGTGTAATTTTCCCAGATCTTTCTTTGAAGTCCCAAAATCTTGCTCTTTTCGGCAATAAAATTAGTGGTCTAAAATCAAATATTAATGTACTCCCATCTCATCTGTTCTTCCCCATTTCTCTGATTGTTGAAAACCAATTTTAACCCTAAACATGTCTGACCATGGATCCTCACATACATGCTGTTTTCGTTGCACCAAATTCATATTAACTGCAGGCTTAACAGCTCTCTTTGTCTGGCTAAGTCTAAGAACCTCAAAACCATCCTGCTCCTTACATAATTTTTATTTACCTGCCCTTAACCTATCTGATGATTCCAACACCACAAGATCCAATCATACTCTGTATTTTCAGCTCAATTTGAACAACAAGATGAAGGACAAAGGTGTTCGTTACGACGAAATTATGTTAAGCTTCTATTATGGTACAAATACCAGTATCCCTTTAGGTAATAGCACAATAAATGGATTTTACCAAGGGCATGATAAGAAAGCAAAGAAAAAAGGAAACTGGAAATTCAGAAAATGGCTTGGGATGCTGCTTTAAAGAATGTTACAAATACATCAAAAGTGGTTTTTAGGGTGGATGTGGCTACAAGAGTAAGTTACAAGATTATTTTTTGGTTTGGCAAGAAACATAATTTTACTGTGGAAAATAGAACATTGGAAGTGGATAGTACAGGTAAATCAAGTGCACAACAGCTTCATTGCTATCTTATGGGTTTAGGTTTTCCCCTAATTGTTTTGGTTAGCTTGATTCTTTTGTTATTGTAAAATGACTAGTACGATTCAATTCAATATTTTGTTAGTTTTGGTTTGATTGTATCCTAGTTCTATAGTTTGGATAAAAAAAACTATTGATCCCAAAAAAAAAACTTAATTTTACCTCATTTATTTTTTTTTGTTTGAAAAAAAGTCAATTCATTTTATTATTTGTTAATTGAAAATAGTTTCAACGTGTTTCTGCTTGTCGGTACAAATTGACAGTAGTTTTAGTGTTATCTTTCCTTTTGTATTTATTCTTTATTAAATTTTACCGACTTGTTTTATTGCTATGTTACTTTGACTTTTCAAACATATTATCATATTTGTGTCAAATTCTTACCCTTGTTTATCGTTGTATTACTTTGACTTTTCAAACATATTACCATATTTGTATCAAATTCTTTATTAGGATCAAACGCTTACTATCATGCTAAAACTTAGTAAAAATGTAATTTTATTTCTTAATAAGTCTACTAAGAAAGCACTATGTTTGATCATGATTTTGACTTGGACCACCCAGCCCTTCGTGGGCCTAGCCATATGCAGGATGTTGACATTACTCAATAATTCTCTCCCAACACCTATCTTATGCAGAATGTTGCTCTTGGGATCAAACCCACGACCTTAGCTCTGATACCATTTGTTAAGATCAAGCGTTTACCATTATGCCAAAAGCTATAGGTCATAGCAAATGCGCAACTTTATTTCTTAACTAAATCCACATTCAAACAAGCATCGTGTTTGATCATGACTCTAATCAGGGCCCCCCAGCCCCTCGTGAGCCTTACTATAGATAGGATGTTGACATTACCTAATATTCTTTAAAGACATATTTCTTTTGAAGAATTCAGCATGCATCTGTCGATATTTTTAAAGAGACCTAAGAATACAATAATTGTATGATTTTTTTTTCTTGGACACCATTGTTTTACTCATTCTCTTTAGGTAAATATTATGATTCATGTTCATTGTTTCATCATTAATAAGTGGCTATAAAAGAACCATGCAGAATTATATGTTTTGATATCATAAGCCTCATCCTTTTTTTTTTTTAATAATTATTCAATCCTTTCTCTTTTTTGTGAGCCATGTTGGCTTTGGGCCACATTAAATCAAGGAAATTGGAATGTTTATAATTCGATGCTTTCTGTCCAGATATATCATATCCCACTAGGCTTATCCCTAATTATTTACCTTAAGAAAGTGAAAACACATGGATGAGTATTTTATGGACAATGGATACCTTTCTGATTGTATTTTGAGTAGCAACTTCTAACAACTTCTTAATTGAATAATATTATATTTTCTTTGTCTCAGTTTATATGATATTATTTGACTTGACACATTATTTTAAAAAAAAGTGATTTATCATTGATAACATCTTTTCCATTTCCCCACCTCACCCATATAGATTTGAATCTTTAGCATACTACATTTAGGGTGTGCTTAAATGTATTCTTGATTTTTTATTATTTTAAGAGAAGTAAGTGGATTTTTTTTATTCTTTGGTGTTCAACATGTAAGAAAAGGAATATAACACTTAAAAGCAATGTATATAATCTATACAAAATATTATGGGAGGTGAGGGTAGGGGATCGAAGCATGGTTGGTGCCGGATACTTCATGACTTATATTAACGATTACTCAAAAATAGTACAGGTGAATTTTGGAAAATAAAAGCTTAAGCATTCTTCATCTTCACAAGACAGGTGATAAGGTTTGCGTGGGGAGAAATACTCAACTTTTTCAAGTTATAGTGGTCACAATTAATGGTTTGAGTTGCAATAAGATTAGAAACACAATAATAATCACATTTATAGCTCTTTGGATTAAAATACTACCAAGCTTGGTTACAAACTCTTGTGACATTAGGATTAAAAATATACTAAAACTTTATAGGAAGATCAACAACTCAATTGGAGAATTTAAGAAAAACTTATTTAGATAATTGGAATTAGATTACCGATTCTTCTTCAAGATTGATATGTCCAATCGAAAACATGCTAATTAAGTTGATTAATTTTAACAAGAATTTTTTTTAATGCTTGTATCAGGAAAAAAAAGTACTTAAATCTTTTGATAATGTCAAATGAAGGATCTAGTGGATTCTTCAATATAGAACCTAAAGAATAGCCGAGAGAGTAAGAAGAAAGAGAATATGAAGTAATTATAATACTCACTATGAATATAAATAAAGAAGATATAAGATATTTTAGGGAAGGTATCACGATCTAAAACCTCAAGTCATGATGACACTTAGCCATAACTCACCGAAGACGTAAACCAACTCATATCAGACATGCATTTTTGGTAGAATCAACAATCAACGAGAAGATAATAACAATATAAAGAAAAATAAAGTGGAAAGAAGGAAATAACATCTCTCTCTCTCTCTCTATATACACATGAGAACGTGGTCCAATTGCATGACCTGGTGAATGAAGGTACAAAGCTGCCAAACAAGTACAATCGACAAACAATCAAACATAGACTAAATAAGTACAGACTTGTCGCGAATATAAAAAAAAACTAGCCAAAACTATATAGAAATTGAGATAAGCTGAGCTAGGACGACATCAACTCACCCTCTATCTCCAAAGATCCCTGATGAAGCTCAAAATCAACATTAGTGACTGGTGCTCAGATCTGCCATGAGTACCAAAATAACAAGTACCCAGTAGGTAACATAGGTTGACTAGGCTTGGAAAGTAAATATATACGAAAAAGTGAGGAAGTAGCTGAAAGTAGAATTCAAACAAGCAAAGCAATAATGAAAAGTCTAATTATAGCTCACGAGTCTAGAAGGAATAGAACAATAAAGTAAAGCAGTTATCTAAAGCTAACTGGACTCTTATAAGCCTAGAAGGTACACTTGTGTGCAATTGTAAAGTAAATAATCCAAATGGACCCCCATAAGCTCGATGAGTACACAAAAGAACTAAAGATATCCCTAACTAAAACTAAGATTAGACAAACTCCCCAACTAAATGGTTGAGCCTAGACTCGAACCGCGATGAAGACACCCCGAAAAATCCAATAGAACAATGATGTCAGGACTCGAACCCCGACGAATAAAAGTGTGCTCAGAGATTCAAATTGCGGCCGGGAATGCGTCGGGTCTCAAACCGTGGCTAGTACAAATGTGTCAGAGCCTCGAACCACACCTAGTAGAAATGCGCTAGGTCCTTCATCGTGGCTAATAAACACAAAATGTCTCCAAAATCATATGCTCATCATCATGTGGAAACATAACATAGAGCGAAACCATCTTCAGATTCATCAGGGATCCACTCTAGCTCGAAACCCACAGCCTGATGCAATATCACCAACGAAACCCGCAATCTCACTTGAAACACATCTCGCTGAAACATAAGGAAGTTATGGATGAAAGGCTACATGAGTTGAGTTGTCACCTAACTAAGAATTCATTCTACTGGATCTCGGTCTGCTACATCAGTCTATAGGGAGCTAGTACCATCCGAGATTTCAATGGCATAACGACTCCAAATAACAATCATAAGACAATCACTAACCTATGCCTAGGATAAGTCCAAGAATAAGTCACAAATAACAATACAAAGAAGTTAATGAGTTACAACATGGCAAGGCAACTATGCAAACAAGATAAACACGCTTGAATTTCTCGAAATTACCCAAAAGAAGGCATAAACATGATCTCTACCAACTAAATATGATATGTGCTAGGAACACCTTCCAAAACTAGATAAATAACATGTAATTACCAACACAAGCTCAATCTAAGATCGATAATCCATAGTCTACCTCGAAGATGATCGAACATGCTTCAAAATCAACTAAACTAGAGATTTATTCTTTTGAACTGCCTCCAATTGCTGCCACACTACAAATAAATGATCATGATAAATGGACATTTAGACCATCTCCAACCCACCTCTATTTTACTCTCCATACTCTATATTTGGAGAGTAAAATAGAGAATGGGCACTCCAATCCACCTCCAAATCACCCTCTATTCTTCAAATTTAGAGAGCTGAATATTTGGAGAACTACTATTCACACTCTCTATTTCACTTTTTCATTATTTTATTATTATTTCTATTACTTTCTAATTAACATACTATTTTACATATAATTCTATTAATTAAATATCTAATATTCATAATTCTTTTTTAAATGTAATATAATATTTTTAAATATTATTTAATATATACTATTTTAATTTCAAATTAATAGTATTTTAATTTTTTTTCTAATTTTCGTGAATAATAAAATTTTAATTTATTATTAATTTTCATTATAAAGAATACGCAAAATTAAAATGGCAAGATCAAAAAATTTAATTTATAAATACAATACATGATATGATAATTTAAATACAAGATAACAATGCAATACATAACATAATAATTTAAATACAAGATAACAATACAATATAATACATAACATAATAATTTAAATACAAGATAAAATGCAATACATAACATAATAATTAATTGATCACAACAATAATTTAGAAATCCGGTAGGTCGTTTCCAGATTTAGCACTATTCGGAAAAAAAAAATTAGGATATGATTCCGAGAATTGTTGCAATTGTGGTTGTGATTGTGGTTGTGACTACAGTTGTGATGGTATACGATATGGGTTATTATTTAGCTGATGGTATATATCCTAAATGGTCTACAATTGTTCAAACTATTCGTGATCCTCATTCCCAACAAAAGAAATATTTCGCGATGAAACAAGAATCGTGCCGAAAAGATGTTGAACGTGCATTCGGAGTTTTGCAATCACGTTTTGCAATTATTGCAGGACTGTCACGTTTTTGGAGAAAGGAAGTGCTACATGATATAATGACTACATGTATTATACTACACAACATGATAATTGAGGATGAACGTGATCTCAATGCACCAATCAAGATGCTGTAGAGGCTCCAACTCCAACTATAGAAATGGTGATAGATGAAAATCTCCGATTTGAACAATTTTTAGCTAGACATAAAAAAATTACGGACAAAAATGCTCATTTTGAACTCTGTAATGCATTAATAGAGCATTTATGCGAGCAACGTAATAATTTTGAAAATTAAGTGTTTATGTAATTGTATGTCATTTTTATTTGAATTTGTCCCCTAATTTATGTATTATATTATATTTTCTTGCAATTTATGTTATTTAAAAATTTAGAATAAAAAATAATTTTATATCACATTAAAAATTATATAAAGTAATTATTTGGGAAAAAAGAAATAAAGGATTTATATTATGAAATAAGAAAATAAGAATGAAATAGAAATAATAATATAATATTGAGGAGAGAGAAAAAGATTCTATTTTAGAGAGTAAAATAGAGAATTGGGTTGGAGTTGAGTATCTGAAAAAATAGAGAACTCTATATTTGGAGGGTAAAATAGAGGATTGGGTTGGAGATGCCCTTAGACACCTAAATTGAAGCACTTAAATACGGGACCAAAAATGAGTCCAAAATGACATCATGACCCACACAAGGAATCCCATAATTGACTCTGTCAACTGGTCCTAAAGTAGACACCAACAAATATGAGCTAAGTCTCAACGAACTCTACTCGGATGCTCGGATTCTCGGGATAGGTTTAGAAATTCATGCACATAAATAAATTATGCAACCCCACCAAATTTAATATTTTGGACTCAATAGAGATGTCACAACTTTCAATGGAGGTTGTCTCGATAAAAAGTATGTTTCACACCTAAGTTTCATTTTAAGCCAATTCTATGAGATAACTCCGAATGAATCTGGAAGTCTCGAAACCCAAACCAAGGATCATTCTAGACCAAACACAACATTCTAAAGCTAAAAGAACAGTGAGAACTTATTATTGACTTTTTAAAACCAAGTGTGTTTTCAATTCCAAACAACCTAGCCGCAATCGATAAATGCTCAATTACACATCTTAAAGAAGATGTAGACGTTTGTTATCAATATAATAACCCATCTAGAAAGTTAGGGTCGATTTCACATGGTATGGGGTTCTAGTTTTGCTTTAGACTATTGTTGATTTACTAACTATTTGCATATTTGAATATTATGAGAAAAGTAAACTAGGGGTTTAAAAGTGAGCAACACAATTTGTCAATTCAATATAAAATTTCAATAATTGTTCTACATTTTTCATTAGTGAGATTATTTTCAAGTATTAAGAGATCCTAGGAATGTGCTAGCATAAATTATAATATTACCACTGGGTGATTGACATTGATTCAAAAATTGATGCCATTGGGTAAGTTAGGCTATTGATATTTGTGATATCATTTCAATCTCTCACTAAATTTCACATGAGTTTTCTCAAACCTCGATGTGTTTTCAATTCTAAACAACATATAACCTCAATTAGGTAATCTATCTCTATATTCAAATATAATTATTGTGAAAATAAAATCAATTAATATCAAACTTCATGATTAAGTTTTAATATTTTAACAATCTTTATTTAGGCAAGTAGCTACTAAGTACCTTAAAAATCAGATTGTGTAAATAGTTTGTTTCCAATTTTTGTCAAATTATATAAATCACTTTCAAATTATTTTATTATCTAGTTCTCTCGGACATCTTAAAATATTAGCCAAATACTCTTATTTGATATTCATAGAGAGGTATTTATTCACAAAAATATGACTAGAAAGGGGGGTTAGGAGCACTAGGAATCTCGATCCGATAATGAAAAATGTCATTTTAGATAAACAATTAGAAGCACTATGTAAGCAAGCAAATGAGTTGTCTATTCTATGTGATATAGAACTTGGTCTAATTGTTTTCACTCCAAGAAAACAACGCATTTGTTTGGCCATCTCTAATCCGGGCTAAAAATAGCGTAAAGAACTATTTAGCTAGTATCAATAAAGGAAACCTAGAGAAGTTGGAAAGACATGACCATCACCTTAAGAAAATAGTGGATGCTCATGAAAAATATATTTATAAAATAGAGAAAATGGTTGAGCAGAAGGAAATGGAGAAACTCTTCAACCAACTTGTTAAGAGCGAAAAAACGAGTTGATGAATTACTTGACATCACAGAAACTAAAGGTTTATTAAAGCTATTTGCAGTTAAGAGGAGCAAACTTGATGAAAGAAAAAAACAACTGAATGAAAATGTTGAAAAATGAAATTAACCCCAATGACAACGATGATGGAGAAGAGAATGATGGAAAATCTTAGGATGTTCATTGAACATGTAATACTTTTTTTATTTTTCTATTATTATTTGGTCTTCTTATCTTTTAGTAGTATTACCTGGTTTGAATTTGTTTTTTCGTTGTTCGTCTTTTTATGCTATTGTTATCATTTTAATGAAATATGAAGGATAATCTATTTAAGTCTAGTCAAACTCGTTATACGTATCTTTTTGTTTAAAAATCCTATATGTGATCAATGAAGTGTAATAGTGATCATAGGTCTCTGATTAAAAAATTAATAAAGAAAAAATACCATGATTTCCTCTGTATGTCCAAACTTTGATAGACAGATGATACATACCAAACTGCAAAATCAAAATTCAAAAACTAATAACAATAATAAAGATTAAAAAATGACAGAAAGATAGACACAAGTAGGAACTAATTGACAATAATGGTTGTAAAACAACTAAAATTTTGAATTACTAATACGAACAAGCATCTAATCTTTGAATATGACCCTCAAGAGGAATCCTTTACTCGTAGAAGCAATTCGATCAATATTACATAACAATCGCAATCACAATCGATAACAGCTCAATTACACCTCTCAAAGAAGATGTTGACGATCGCTAGCAATATAATAAACCACCTAAAAAGTTGGGATCGATTCCATAGGCAATGAGGTTCTAGTTTCACATTAGAGTGTAATTGATTTACTAGCTTTTTGCATGTTCAAAAATATTACAAGAAAAGTAAATTGGAGGTTTAAAATTGAGCAACACAATTTGTCAATTCAATATCAAATTTCAATGATTGTTTTACAATGTATCAATAATGAGATTGTTTTCAAGTATTAAAATCATAGGGATGTGCTAACATTATATTCTAGTATTATAACTAGGTAATTGATATTAATTCAAAAAGTTGATGACATTGGGTAAGCTAGGCTATTAATGACACTCTTTCAATCCATCTCTAAATTTCACATGAGTTTTTTCAAACCCTAGTGTGTTCAATTCCAAACAGCCTATAATATCACTTTTTTTTTTTCACCTTTTCATTTAATTTTGCCATAAAATTACCACTTTGAATTATATTTCATATCCAAATTATATTATTATTATTTAAAAAAAATATTAACTACAAAAACTATGACAATACTATTCCAGCTATAACTCTAACTTAACTTTGAAAATTTTAAATAATGTTTTTTTTTTTTTTTTAAATTTTGATGTTATGTCCTCTTTCTTTGGGTCTCCAAGATTTCAACCCTGCCGATTCAAATTCATATTTGTAAAAAAGATACTATTTTTATACGTATTTAATTTTTTTCTGGGGTCTCGATGATTTGATAAATTAGTTGTAGGTTTATCAGATAGTACATGCAATTGAAGGATTTTCTTGAAAAAGTTGTTGTGATTCTTAGAAATTGCTAAACTGTGAATATCTGAAAAACCCAAATTGGAATTGAAGTGGGATTCTTGTTTTTTTTCTGTGATTTGCAAGTATATGGATGTTTTGGGTGTTGGATGCAGACGAAAGAGGATTGAAGAAGCAAAGGGGTATTTTTGATTTGTGTTTTGGGGCATGGGGACGAAGAACAATGATGGTGAAAAACCAAAGGAAGGATCAAAGTCAGGTAGGAGTAGTAATGGCTTCATTCCGACGTCGTTTCGAGTTCTTTCTAGGATTGTATCCTCTGGTGCTTCGACTGTTGCTTCAACTGTTAGGTCAGCTGCTTCGGCTATTGTGGACAGGGACAATGATCATGATCAGGTGCAATTTTCGTGCTTCAAATTACTTTGAATTAGTTAGATGTTATGGTGAATAGATTGTATTTTAGCAAAAGGTTGAAACTTTACTTGTTAATCTTGTCCATAAGTTGCTAGTGTGGCCTAGAGGTTAATGAAGTGGTTGAGAGCCGCGAGGTCTTACCTGTTGCTGGTGGGAGGTGGCAGGTATCTCATGGATTAGTCGAGGGCTGCGAAAGTTGGTCTGGACACCAAGGTAATAAAAGAAAAATCTTGTCAACAAGTTATAGCTGGATAATAGAAGTTGGATGGACACCAAGGTAATTAAAAAAAATCTTGTCAACAAGTTATAAAAAAATAATCTTAGTTGGATGGAATTTTTACGCTGAATGGTGCTAGTTTATGCAGCAAATTCTTTATATCTTGAATGCTTCACTGGTTTTTTTATTGTGTTTTAAGGTTACTCTGGAGAAGTTCAGAATTTTGTGTGTGACAATATTTGTTCCATCATTTTAATGAATATTTTTGGGACAAAAGTAAACTCCCTGTTAGAACTTTCCAGAGTTTGTATATAGTTTCAAGAATTATACCATATGCGCTAATCAGTGTTGTAGCATGGATGGATCTAGGGTACCGGGTTGAGTTGAGGGGAACCAGTAAATTTGGTGCTAAACCTATATTTATATTGTGAAATCTATTAAATATATAAGAAATATCTATTTGGACCCAATAACAAAGCAGTAACTTGGTTCAACGACAGTGAAGGAACCCACTTAAGCTTAGGTTGGTTCATTCAGGATTTCATCACTAGTCAAGGATTTAATTCAGTTATGATTCTTCATTTATGCAATCATCATTGAGAAATTTTATGCCTTTTCTTAAAAAAGGCTTAAATTTGTTTCTTTGATGGATCAAATATATTATATGATATCAGTTCAATCACTTGCCTGCAGTGCTAAGAGGTGGTGGTTGCCGCATTGCTATGTGAATATTCTTTGATTCTCTTACTGCACTTCCCGATGGCAATTATGCATATTCTTCTTCTACCACATCAGGTTCTATGGGCTGGATTTGACAAGCTGGAATGTGAGGGAGGCACTTCTCGTCAAATTTTGCTCTTGGGTTGTCAGTATGGTTTCCAGATTTGGGATGTTGAAGATTCTGATAATATACGCAACAATTGTATTTACATATATTAGCTTCTGCTCCCGTATCTATCATTGGTGTATGATATCTGTTGTAAATTTGTAATATCCTTCTATTATTATCTTTGCAAGTATATATATTTTCATATTTTTATCATACTAAAGTCCTAGGTCAGATGGTCCTGTTCCTTTCATTCATATATTACCAAAACCAATAGCATCAAAGAAGCACGAGGACAAATTTTCTGATAGTCGCCCAGTTTTAATACTTTGTACTGATCGGTGTTTTTCTGGAGGTAGTAACATTCGGGAGGGCATAGGGAAACTTCATGATGTAACCATTCAACAGCATCATGACCAAGAAAGCCCAGTTTTGATCCCGCTATTGTTTGGTTTTATTCCTTGACATGTCACTCTTATGTGCATCAGTTGAAGTTCAGATCAGTTGTTCATTTGGTTAGATGTAGCTCCCGTGTGATTGCCATTTTACAAGCAACTCAGGTATGTGTATCATATTATAAACTTTTGGTTGATCTCTTCTTGCTAGACATCGGTTAGGTTTTTCTTATTGCAGATACACTGCTTTGATGCTGCAACTCTATATAAGGAATATACTGTTGTTACCAATCCTGTCATCACGGGTTTTTCAGGGTTCTGTAGTACAGGTGTGGGACCTCTTGCATTGGGTCCCAGGTGGATGGCCTATAGTGGAAGTCCAGTTTCAATTTCAAATTCTGGTCACATCAATCCACAGCACCTTACTCCTTCAGCTAGTTTCCCCAGTCTGGCTCCAAATGGCAGCTTAATCGCTCATTATGCAAAGGAATCCAGCAAGCAACTTGCAGCTGGTATTGTGACTCTAGGGGACATCAGGTATAAGAAGCTCGCTAGGTACTATTCTGATTTGTCACCAGATAGTAATTGTTCTCAATCTGGGACTGCTTGTGGGAAGATATCAGGAACTGCTAATGGTCATCTCCCAGGTGCAGACAATGTCGGAATGGTACAAATTACTCTGATCAACATCCATTATCTCACTGTGAATAGTGGTTTAAACTTATGTCTTTATGTGCCATTTCAGTCACTTCTTTCTATATCTGCTCCTTGTAGTGGACAGAATATTTCGCTCTCTTCCTCTTTTGAGTTGATACATGTAAAACGTTAGTTCTTGACTGATTTTTTTTTTTTTTTGTGTTGTGTTGATTTTGCAATAAGTTCCTTCATATCATAATCAACTGTTATATTGTGGTTATTGTGTTGTGTGTGTCTCTCTTCATTTAATTTGGATCTTTGAAAGTGATTGGCATTTGGTGCTTTATGAGTACACTGTTGTGGATGAACATTCGACCTCTATGTTAACATCATGAATTTTGTGCATCTTAGGTCATAGTCAGGGACATTGTCAGCAAAGCTCTTGTTGCTCAGTTTAGGGCACATAAGAGTCCTATTTCAGCTCTATGCTTTGATCCTAGCAGTACTCGATTGGTGACAGCTTCAGTTCAGGGTCATAATATCAATGTATTCCAGATAATGCCTATACTATCTGAAAATAAATCACCTAATCCTGGTTCATCTTATCTCCATCTTTACAGGCTGCAGTGTGGACTGACTAATGCGGTAGGTGTAGTTTGCCTGCTTTCTTTTCCTGTTTAAATTTATTGTGTTTAAAGGACTGTAAACTAAATTTTCCTTTTGGAAATCTTAGGTTAAACAGGATATAAGTTTTAGTGGTGATAGCCAGTGGATTATGATAACTTCTTCCAGAGGGACTAGCCATCTATTTACAATTCCTCCTTCAGGGACGGTTAATTTTCAATCTTCAGATGCATTTCTTACTGGTAGGAGTAATGGCTCTAGTGTCTTGGAAAAACCTGCAGTTCATTGCACCTTGAATTCAAAAATTCCGGTGCTTAATCTACATAACATCTGTGAATCTGGTCCTCCAGTGACTCTTTCTGCTGTTGGTCGAATAAGGAGTGGAGGTAATGGGTGGAGAAATACTGTAACCGGTGCTGCAGCTGCTGCAACTGGAAGGACAATTTCTTTTTCTGGGTCCATTGCTTCAGCCTTTCACCACTGCAATAGTACTAGTCAATATGCAGATTCAGGCCTTCTAAAAGCAAATCATCGCCTGCTTGTTTTTTCATCTCCGGGCTGTATGACGCAGTATGCATTGCGTATGTGTTCTGAGCTAGATTCTGTTGCAACCGTTCCTGCTATGGGTTCAACTTACGAGGCAGATCTTGAAACAAAATTAGTGGTAGAGGCAATCCAAAAGTGGAATATTTTCCAGAAACAAAATTACAAAGAACGAGATGATAATGCTGATATATATGGTGAATTTGGATGTTCTGATAACAGTAAAGTATTTCCTGAAGGAATAACCAAGGGAAACAGTCTCTCTTCCGATACTTGGAACACATTTACTAAAGAAAAGGTAAGATCTGAGATAGGACATCATATTTACATATCCGAAGCAGAACTCCAAATGCATAAACCTCATAATCAAGTGTGGGCAAAACCTGAGGTACTTTAACCTTTGTACGGTAACGTGATCTTAATTCAGCAGTCACACTTCCATCCTTTTTGTGTAATTGCTGAAATCTCTATCGTCTTTTTAAATATGCAGGTATTTTTTCGATCATTTGTTATGGATAGGATTCACTTAGACGACGAAGGTGGTGGAGAGGCTGAGATTGAAGTAATACCAACTCATATGGTTGAGGCAAGGTCAAAACATTTATTTCCAGTTTATAGTCACCACCTTCAAGCTTCCAAGAGCGGAAAAGCAAGGTAATCAACACTTTTCCTTGGTTTGAAAAGATTTTGAAACTGATTTCTGTTTTAGAGGTGGATAGCAATTTGCTTTATCTGAAGTGAGATTTCTTATTTTTGTTTACTAAATGGATCTAGTGTTCATGTTCATGGCGACAACAGCCAACAGTTACGTCCAAGTCCAGAGGGCTCTGAAAGCAATAAGCTCAAGTTAAATAGTGGTTGTGAGTGCTCTTCCCTTTCCATGGATGAATCCAGCATTGAACTTCACCATGGCAGAGAAACCGAGAGGGATAGTGTTCGAGCGACATGCCAAACGACTAGTGCCTTTGTAAATAGTAGTGACAACACTAGCCTAGATTATTTAAATGATATAAGAAGCACCATGGAGACTACACAATCTAAGTTTGTAAATACTAACCTAGGTGTTACAAAAACTCACTCATTTAGAAGATGAAGCAGGTTAGTTGTTAATTTGAATTTGAAGGCAATGAAATGAATTGCAACTTTATTTTTTGCTTTTGTTAGTTGTGATCTGTTTTGTTCTGAATTCAGTATAGTATGCTACGTCCCTTCATAGGTTCTTTTCTTTGTATGTACCATTTTTACTCAAAATTTTTGTTGCTCGGATATTTAAAAAATAATAGTATATTCGTCTTTAATCCCATGGTGAAACAAATGTGCTTTATGAAGAAATAGAAAAATGAATTTAATAAGTGCTACTAGTGTTTGGTTTAATAAATTTGTATGACAAAATAAAAAAAAAGAATTTAATGAGTACTGCTAGTATTTGATTTAATGAATTTGTTGTATGAACTATGAAGAAATGAAAACGAAATGAATTTAATGAGTAGTATCGCTTGTCCAAACAAAGGTACTTAACATATTCAAACAACCAAATAGCAATAGTGATGTGTGTTTTTATTCTATATGGCGATATAGTACTACTTTTAATTAGTTGTCATGGATTGATATGTTTGATTGGAGCTCACTAGAGCAAATTAATGGTATGGTTGATCAGTTATGCTTGTGTTGATTTATGTTGTTCCGGAACTCATTAGTCTAATTAATACTAAAAATGTATGAACGCTCATAATTATGCTTTACCCCATTTTGTGTGAAAATGTTCGAGAATAATTGTGTTTTACTTCAGAAGTCATTTCAACACATTAGAAAACAAATGAGACTAACACACAGTTTGTCTTCATTCCTTAAGTCAAAATCAGTTCAATAAGAACACAATTGAAGGCAATTTCAATAGAAAAGTCAATCAAAATTGCCATCATAGAGAAGACTACAATCTACCATACATACTATTATGAAGGAATCTAGAAGAAGACAAATGAACCAAAGCACTAAGATCATTTTGTTACATAAATCCAAGTAGCCAATATCACCCCTATGACAATGCATATCATTCATACTTTTCTTGATCGATTCCTCTTCAGTTCATATGTTTTGACTCTTTTCAACAAACTCCATATCACCCTCCTAGATTGAGCCGGCATTTCATCATCACACCATCGAAAATATCCACATCCACCTCGTGCCTACAAAATTAAAGAAAAAAATGAATTACAAATAAGGGGATTCTTTACTATATTGGACAGTAAAAATGACTTACCTTTGAAATTTTGCAACAAAGGAACCTACGTCCAGGGTTGGATTGCGTCCATGAGATCTTCATTTCCACAACAACCCCACATTGACATAGCACATTTGCAGTTGAAGAAGAAGAAATCGATGAACAAGATAACTTCGACATTGAAACTTGGTGATTATGAAGAAATCAATGAAGAAGAGATATATTTTGATGAGTAGCTCCAACTTAATGATGAAGAGAAATAAAAGAGGAGAAATAAGAGAAAAAAAGGGAGAAATTAGGGTTAAAAGGGGAAGAAGATCGTTGGTGGGTCGTTCAGGGATCCACATTAGCGCCTTCAAAACGTCTTCACGCACTCAAACGACGTGAGATCACATTTTGTGCCACATCAACCAACAATATTTTAAAGGAACAAATTATGGGTGGTTCAAGATTCAATAGGAAAATAGCATAGTGAAGGTACTCGAAGGGAAAAAATCCATCAAGTTTAGGGGCCTGTTTATGAGTTCCACCTATGGATAAATATTAGCAAAACTGATTTTGCTGCTACTATGACTTACACTTTTCTGAGTCAATTGCAAATGTTTTCAATAACAAAAATTTTCATGTCTTAAACATGTCAATCTTATGTGTTCTTTTGAACTAGAGAAGAAAATTGTTCTTATTCATTATAATATGGATGAACTAGTGTTGGTTTAAGCATTTTAGAGAATATTGGGTGCTATTGAACTATGGGTTAACAAGGATTCTGATCTTCACTTTTTAAATAGGAAGCAACATAACTTTGTGAAGCTGAATTTAGAAAGAGTTAATGTTGACTCTTATTTAAATAATAAAGAAAATCAAAATTCTTGAAACTCATAGTTCAATAATACTTTATCTTCTTTTCAACACTTGAACCAATTAATTATAAGTAGAAAAAAATATAGATTATAGTTACTAACAAAAATATGCTTCTTTTACACTTCTATGTATATATAAGACTTCATTATATTGCATCTGCATACTTTCTTAAGAACTTAATTCTATGATTAAAAAATTATATGTTAGAGGCACATTGATCACTAGTCACTTCTTATTTCTTAAGGATGACACTCTTAAAGTTGAGGATAATTTAGTTATATCCTAACATGTATTGTTACTTCTAGGTCCTTAGCAGCTAAAATAAAGTATAATATCTTAACAAAGAAAATAATGAGAAATTTTCCTTAAAACACCACTATGCAAAAATAATAATGAGAAATAACTTACAGATTTTCCTTCAAATATAATTATTCAAAGAGAATAAAATAATAGTCCTTAGCTTTTAAAAAATAAATAAATTATAGTTTATTAGCCAAAATTATGACTAATATTTAACTTTGTAAAGAGGTTCAAGGAGCTCTTCACCCAAAATCTCACATGCATAGCTTCTAGTTACCATGAGATTGAGAATATCATTTAAATCATGTTGAAGAGCAACATCATTAAAACATACAATGAAGGCATCAAAATTAGAAAAAAAAAAAATTACATCATATGCAAATGTATTCTTGGTATGGAAGTTATATTCATTATATTTATCAATCATCTTTCATATGCATTTTCTGACTTTTGTCATTTCAATAAATAGGAGTACTATTTAGTAATTCTGTGGATAATAAACGAAGCCGTTGAAAAAATTAGGGACTGGTTACAAGGTAAACAATATAGATTTCATCATATAACGAGGGAAGAGAATCAACTTACAGACTACTTGGCAAACATGACTCTGAAAAAAAGGAAATTGCATATTCACATATATTTTCAAATCATGGATGCGAAAGGAGGAAGAATTATAAACAGGGGTAGAACTACACAAACCCAAGGATGGTCAGATGAACACCTTTCATCGAATTTTTTTTAAAAAAAATATAGATTAAATATAGATATTGTTAAATATATACTAATTGTTGAACACCCTTGACACAAAAGAGAGAGATAGCTCAGTGGCTAAAACTATGCAAATTTTCCTTGGAGGTCTGGGTACGACCCTAGGCTCCTACAACTCTATTTAGTTTTTTTTTCACTTTAACAAAGGTCCTCTTTTGTTGTTGAAAAAGAAATGAAAAACTCTCTTTTATTGTTAAAAAATAAAAAGTTCCATTTTATTAATCAAAACAAGCCAAGGACATCATTTAGTGTTTGACTTTCTCCTTTTATGATTAAAATATAATTACTATTTTTTTAATTTTGGTTAAAAAATTTAATCCACATCATGTCATAAAAATAACACCCTTGACAAAAAATGTTGGTCCCGCCACTAACTATAAATAGCGACAAATTAAAAAGTCTATATCTAAAAGTATCACCAATAAGGAGATAATGGGGGGAGGAGAAGATACAACATAGGTTTTTTTTTTTTTTTTTAATTTCAAATATACATCATTTACAAAAGACACAGGGGAAATAAGAAATGTGAAACATTATTTAGACTATACTATTTTCAGCTAGCAAAAAGGACTCGACGAAATAGGAGGATCTAAGTCAGATGAAGACGCTCTAACCTGGAAGAAGCTTTAATCACTTGTATGAGGAGGTGGAAAGAAGCTACCCATGCACTCCATTCAAGCACCACGTTAAAGGTAGCAGAAATAAAGAAATCAAAGATGAGGGCAAAAATGAAAAAAAAGAAGTAGAAATCACCAACCTAATGATTAAGCATCCTTCCTTGAGATCAGATCTAGAAGTAACGCACAAGAATAATCCAATAAATCAAAGAACACAAAACTGCAACGACACTTTGGTCAGCTGAAGCAGGCGCATGAACAAGGAAGTAGGGAAAATAGAGAAGACTTACTCTTATTTAGATGATAAACAAGGATGTAAAGAGAAGAATTTAACATTGATCCATAACATGTCGAGGCAGAACTTCTTGTTATCCCAAAGAGGTAACATCTTTGAGATGGTTAGGGACGAAGGCGATGAATGAAAAGAGGCTGATTTAGAAAACCCTAGACTTAAGGAAGTATTTATAAGGATTAGTTTTTGGGCTGGATCTGAAGTGGATTTTGTTTGTTAGATTTTTTTGGTATGTCTTAATAGATTTGAGTGTTAGGCCTAAATGTGTTATGTATTTGTGTTTAAATTTTATCAATAAAAGACTGAAAATCTTATCCAAAAAAAGTACTATCTAGTAATGAACTGCGTAGTCAAATCTGAATTGAGGTATGACAATTTTCTTTTTTTATATTGAAAAATCAAGACATCTAACTGTATTCACTAAGAATCACTACTTGGTCATACTTTCAAAATAAATTAAGTTATAGACTTCTTACCGACGAAAAAGTTTTCATCGAGGGTGAGTTTTAGAAAAAACGTTTGCATCTCCTCAAGTAGGATTTTTTTACGTAGAAAAAACTTGTCTCAATAAATATTCATTGTGCTTTTTTCATGAGTACATTCTACGTATATTACAAATACCATCATAATTATAGACATTATTTGTGCATCAATCACTAATCTACCACAATTTTTAGGTCCGATAATAATTTGCGATGACTATTCACATAAATGGAGATACATCATTATTTATGGAGTAAAAGTAAAAAAAAATATAAAAAATATTACGTTTATCTATTTTGGCACATACAAAATTCAGAAGTATTATCACACTAAAGTATTGATCACCATAAATGATACATTTTCAATTGTATATGTTAACGAAATATTATTCTTCAATATCAAATATACTCATTCCACACAATTGATAGAGAAATCTCCGGTCTCCTAATTGCTCCTCTTTTGATCATGTTATGCAAATTGTATACATAAAAATCATATTTTCTAAATTCAACAAATAAAATCATAAATTTAGCTAATATAATGATCAATAAAGTACAAAAAAAATAGTTACCTATTAGAAATGCCTCTAACCAAAGGTACCTCTAGCTATGATAAAACATAACAATTTAATGTATTGCTTGCATTGTGGTTAATTCAATAACTTGATAACTCATAAATTTAATATTTATTTAATAAACTCGCTCAAAGAAATCTAACATAGAATTGGGATAAATTTTGGGACAATTTGTAGGTCATAGGTAATGTGGACGGACCATTTATGAAATATTAAAAATAAAAGGTGAAATGAGATCTAAAAATGGAGAAAATATATATAAAGAATAAGCAGAGAACTAATGCAATTGCAGGTGAAAAACAAGGGACAAAGAGCATGGTTTTATAGTTGCTTTGAAGAGGACATCCTAGAAATAAAAAGAATTCAAAATTATGAAATATGTAAAGCTCGTAAATAATTTACTATAATTGTTTAACATTAGATTTCAGAAATTTAAAATTCGATCTAACTACTTAATAAACTACCAAAAACTTAAATTTAATTTAGAAAGTCAAATTTCTTGTAACAAAACCTGGGCCCAGGTTCTCTTTCTTCAAGAAAGGGTAGCTTTAAACAACCCGGTTCCATGCGGATGGAGAGGGATTCGAACCCCCGGTATTTCTAAAAATACTTCGGTTTTCAAGAGTCTTTCTTTATAGCTAGTCTTCTGACTTGCTCTGGAATACGGATTTTTCATGCCTAGCTTTATGGGAAATATCATATCTAGAGTATATCGCCCTGGGCCGGGTCTTTCTCTATTGTTATGTTCCCGCCACGAGAAAGACGCATGGAAGAGGTATGATTACATTTTATTTTGTTTCCATATAATTTTTCTAGTCAAAAGTATATAATCCTTGAATTTGTTTACTCATTGATCTTCCTATGCATTCCATTGATAACCAAACTTGTTCCTAATGCTACTTTTTAATTTTAATAGATTAAACTTTTTGACTCACTATTTTAATTTATTGCTATTATTTCATGATTAAATTACTTTATTATTTCTGATTTTAGTTTTTTTTTTAAATCATTTTTTTTGTATAGTGTAGGTCTATAATTGTGTTTCATTTTCAAGTCATAAACTATAAGGTGTAACATACATTTAAAGGAAAATTTTTATGTAATTTTTATGTTTAGTTATTGACACCTACAAAAATTTTAAGTAATCTAGTATAACAGATTAAAATAAACTAATACGATAAATTATGTTTAATTATGCTTTTTTCAAATAGCTCACCTATCTAATCTGTCATAGAATTTATTAGACACTTCTTTTTAAAAGTATTTATTAGACACTCACTTGCACTAGTTTCATCAAATTTTCTGGAAAACAAGAAGCTGTTTATTAATTAAGGTGTTAAATTATGGCAAGCCAATACAAAATGGAAATTAGTATAGCCATCACTTCAGAGATGTTTTTTAAAAAGGTCATTATCTAGGATAAAGATCTAGTCAAGTATAATTAGGTCAAGTAATGTTCAGTGACCTTATATAATAATTAAGGGCCGATTTTTTTAAGTATACAACTTAACAAATGTATTTACACCAACATAGCAATACTTTTTTCCCCAATTATATAGCAATACTATTTTTTTCAAAAGTAGAATTTAAATTTAAAAAAAATAATTCCAAATCAGCCACGCTTATCCCGATTCTCATAGATTTCTCCAATAATTTTACCTTCCCTAATTTATTCAAATATGTTATATATTATCTCCCATAAATAGAGGTTTCCTACCAAAACAAAACTCTTTTTCTCTGAGAAGAATGACTATCGAAAAAATGCATACCAATAATTTCTCAATTATAATTCAACACAACGGGCGATGGGACTCATCAGGTAATTATATAAAAAATAATTCTCATGGTGTTTTATTACGTGGTTGAATTTGATTTTTCACAAATATCTATTTTGTACTTTTTGGTAGTTATTTGTTTTGTTTAGTTTGTCAATTTTGGTGTAAATTAATTCATACAATTTGGTTGATGTTCTGGATCGTCAAAATTTTGGTGTAATTACAACAACTTCATATGATTTTGTTGTACACTGATGTGTCAAATTTATTTTTTGTTAAAGTTCAGGTTTAATTGGTATGATGTGTGCCGTATGATAGCAAATATTTTATATCAATAGGTTTGTGATATGTATTTTTGTATTTGTTTTAGTATGTGCTTTGGTATAATTATCGCTAATAACTAACACCAAACATATAGCCCAATGTATGTTTTGGTGTATTGTTTGGTCAAATTTATATTATCTTACATATGAACATACATATATTAAAATGATTGCAATAATAAATTATTTGGTGTAATTGGTGGTGTTAAAAACTACAATTTTGATGATTTATGGTATATAATTAGAACCTCATAAATAAAAATATGGTACATATTTTAGTGTATTTTAAGTATTTGAATTGGTGTAAATAATAATATAAAAAATAGTTCTTACATGTATTAATGGTAACATGATAAAATCATAAATTTTAAAAATTGGTTTAAGGGTATGTAATCTTTGACTGTTTTTTTAAGTTTATTAAATGGTTAAAATTTTGGTAAAATACTTTGGTATTTCTTTGACTGTTTTTTTTTAAGTTTATTAAATGGTTAAAATTTTGGTAAAATACTTTGGTATTTCAATAACTGGCTTATATACCAACGAATATCAATGTAAAAACAAAGCTAAATAAGTTGATGACTGTAGTAAGTAATTCTGAAAGTTCCTTTTAAAATTAAAGAAGAATTTGTTATTTTAAACAGGCAATTACGTGGATTACAATATTGAAGGAGTTATGTATGATCCAACCACCAAATACGAAGGCTTGATTACAACTATATCTTCACAATTGGGAGTGGGCACAACAATTTATCATTTGAAACTCAAGTATTTCGTGAGTGGTCCATCTCCACCAATTAAGATACATAACGATATGGGAGTGCAAGGTTATTTAGATCAAAAGAGATGCAATTCAGATTTCTTTTCAAAATATCCTTTATGTGTGACATGTGTGGACAGAGCTATTGAATCCATTGAGTACCAAACTAATGTCCAAACAACACGTCAACATATTTTGGGATCCAACACACTATGTTTGACTAGCATGGATCCAATTTTGGAAGGTTATATTGAAGAATCTGAAGGTACTGAAATAATTTCAAATCCTCAACACAATTTGGTGGCCGAGGATCAAGTTTATATAAACAAGTGAACCATATCAGAAGTTATGAAGCGATATGCATTTCTAAGAGAGTTTTGTTTCATTGAAAAAAGATCAAGTCCTACCTGGTGAGTTATTATATATGTTGATTTTAAAAATTACCCATATATTTTAACAACTTATCATGTATATTAATGCATGAGTTTTTGCAGTTACTATCTAAAGTGTGCTACAAAAAACTGTTCATGGGTTTTTAAATCCTCATGTTTGAATAATTCAAAGTTATTCAAAGTGAGAAAATTCTATGATACACATTCTTGTCCATTGAAGGAACAGATTCAATCAAAGCGACAATCAACAAGTGGTGTGCTTGGTGCAATGTTGGTTGAAAAGTATGTCAATCTGAAAACCGTTTACACACCAACAGACATACAAGAAGACATGCTAAGGATACATGGTATTTCATTGACATACATGCAAGCATGGAGAGGTAAAAAAAATCTTCCGAGACATTAAGAGGTGACCCTGCCGAATCATATGGAAATATTCCAACATATCTATATATATCGGAGAAGACATATCCAGGGACAATTGTGAATTATAAAAAAACATATGAAAATCATTTTTTATATTCATTTACAACACTTGATGCAAGTATGAGAGGCTGGGAGTATTGTCGACCAATAGTAGTCGTGGATGGTACACATTTAAAATCAACATGCGAAGGCACAATGTTGATAGCTAACACATTAGATCCAGGAGGTATTGTTTATACCATTACTGCAACTAGATTGATTTGTTTTATATATAAACAATATATGTTGTATTTATTTTGAAGATATTTGTTGTATAGGGTACATCTTGCCACTTGCATACGGAATAGTTGATTCAGAAAATGATGATTCATGGTTATGGTTCTTTGAGAATTTTAAAAATGCATTCAGTGAAAGGGAAGATATGTGCTTTGTTTCTGATAGAAATAAGAGCATTTGGAATTCTACTGCAGCTATTTATCCCGAATTCAGACATTACGCATGCATATATCATAGGTGGACCAATTTACTAAAGAAAACATACAGAGATACAAAAGAGGTGAGAACATTATTCTTCAGTTTAGCAAAAGCATACATTGTTCAAAAGTTTGATGAATTGATGAAAAGAATGGATCAAATTAATCCAAAATACCGTGGTTATCTACAAAAGGCAAATTATGAGAAATGGTCACGCGCACATTCACCAGTAAAAAGGACTTGGACACTAACAAGTAACATTGCAGAGTCACTAAATAACGCTATTCTTGTTGGAAGAAGGTTACCAGTGGTACCATTGTTGGATTTTGTTCGAAAAACAATTGAAGCTTGGAATGAGAAATAGAACGAAGAAGGTAGAAATACTACAACAACCTTGACAAGTAAATACAATGAAATATGTCTCATCATATGCTTGTAAGTATTAACAATTCTCTACTGTGCATAGTATGTTTTGGTTTTATTATTGATAATGTATGTTCTTAAATGAAGGTACGCGCATCAACAATACACCTTCATACCATTACAGATGGTGCAAAGATATTTACGGTATGTCTGAATACACGAATGTTGTGATAGATTTCAACATGATGAGATCCCTTGTAGTCATGCACTTGCAGCGATCAGATACAGGAATAAACATCGCGATGATTACTGTTTAGCTTATTATAGTAATAAGAATTATCAAGATACATATGCAATACCAATTGAACCCTTGACTTGCAAAAGCACTTGGGATGTTCCATCACATGTCTTGGAAGAGGTAATATTACCACCAATTACAAGAAAGCAACCAGGCAGACCTCCAAAAAATGCTTGTAGAAAGGGGAAGAAGAGGAAAGTAACCTGTAGTGAATGTGGTATAGTTGGACATAACAAGAAGACTTGCCCAAAAAAATCTCATGATAATTAGCTTTGTGGTATTTTTGTTGTTATTTTTACTTTGCAGTTATACAGTTGAACTTTATTACTTTTATTAGATGTACTGTTTTTAAATTTCATTGCCTTATTTCAAAGTTGATTACTTTTTGCTATCTTATTCATATTTTTGAATTTATAGTTGTTATAGATGTTTGTATATAATAGGTATCATGAACTCTTCTGGATTACGTGTTGTCACATATTCAAAAATATTGATAAAAAATGAACTTATTGGATGATATTCTGTTGTTGATTTGATATGGTAAATAAATCAAATTCTTGGTGAAATTATGGTAAATAGGCACAAATTTATGGTAAAAATAAAGGATCATAATAATGGTTGTATATAGTAAAACAAATGTTTGCAGTATACACCAACCTAAAACAATAAATTGAAAATTATTAAATGTTAGTATATTAGTTTGGACGCTACAATATTTAACACTCAATTACTGTAAAATTGATTTACTCTTGTTAAAACTAGCACAAAATTTGGTATAAATGATGGTATATATAACAACCAAATGTCATAATAATGATGGTATATATAAGTTGAAAGATTACATTATATACAAACCTAAAACTTTACATTGGAAAAAACAGTTATGACTACAATCTTGATTAACACTGAAACCATAAAAAACACACTC
Source organism: Solanum commersonii (assembly GCA_029007595.1). Taxonomy (NCBI): domain Eukaryota; kingdom Viridiplantae; phylum Streptophyta; class Magnoliopsida; order Solanales; family Solanaceae; genus Solanum; species Solanum commersonii. The sequence continues at coordinate 45,664 of JAJTWQ010000483.1, read as the reverse complement.
GGTTAAAGAAAAAAAATTAGTTTACATATGAAAGAAAAAAACACAAAACTGGATAAACACATTGGTATGTATAAAAACCTGCAACTTTGAATGAAATCCAATCGATCATATACAAGCATTCAGTATAATTTTTCAATAATGATAAAACCCAAATTTATACCAAACTCATACATGTACAAACCAAACTCACACTATAAATTTATCACAAAATTTAACCAAAAAAACAACCAAATAAATGCATAATCACAGAATAAAGACAATATCCAACAACGAAATCAAAACCATAAACGCAACTAAAGTACTATCCAAAATAACAAAAGAGATTCAAAACCATAAAACATTCATGAAATTCTGTCTTAGGAAATAACACTTTTTACTCCTTGACCCTCCGATTTGACCGACCACCTTGTTTAGAAGCTTCATCTTCACTAACAGATTCAGTATCAATTTTCATCTTTTCATATGCCCACAGTAATGCTCCAAATCTAAACCGAAGATTTTTAACATTTAAACCTGACATAGATATGTTCCTATCTCCATGGCACACATATTCAACAAAAGCACAGGTATACAGACCACAATCCCTACAAATATTACCCAATCAGCATAATTTGTACAATACATAGTATAATCAAACACAAAAAAGACACATTATACTTACGTTGAATTGCCGCGTTGTTGTGGAATGTTTTCACGATTACCATGTACCAACGGATCACCAACTGGCCTTCCAGCATAATGCACATCTGTATTCCAATCGATGTCTTTCCTTAAAGCATAATAATCAGTAGCAACTAGGAACAAAGGTATCATTCTAGATATTTTTTGAACCAAACTTCTTATTGCATTGATATGTTTAGCCCCATAACCATTTAAAGAATTATAAATGTATAAACACCTTTTTCTTATGGAAAAAACAATCAGAAACCAGTGGAATGCAACACTGCTATTGACTGGAATGCATACATGATCAACATCCACCCATGGAGTATTAGCAAGAATCCTAGAACCTCTTATATATTGTGCAACCTCATGATGTATACTAATCAGACTTTCATCTTTATCATTGGCCTCCCACGTATCATGGATTTTAACAACCCAACTAATGGAAAAAAGGTCAGTAATAGTAATTCTTGCACTATTATCAGGACCAAACTTGCAAAACTTGTGAAGATAATACATTATCACATACATGCTGCATAACAAGTTTTATTAGTTAGCACCAAACAATAAAATAATATCACAACTTGATTGAAAAAATCACCATTTTCTGATTATTACCTATTAGACTATATTTAAAATTATATGTTTGTGTCATTGTAACTATTAAACTATGTTTGTGTCATTAGTTTATTTTCCTAACATACATACCAAAAACAACTGTCTCTAGAGAACTAAATCACAGATTCCAATGACTACAATGAAACCAATTTTACTTACCAATCACTAAAAATCACAACTAAAAACAAATACCAAATCTTACTTTAATATAGAGTTACACAGTAAGAAATTATCAAATCTCTCCAAGGCTGTCCTGGATGAGCCAAAGGGTGAAACCAATCCATCAAATCCACCCTACCAACACCAAACTCGAAAGAAGGATCGATTGGATTTGAAGCAGCAGTGAAGAAACTGGTTTTCCTATAAAATAAAATGAGTAGTTATAGCATATAAAGTGAATGAACAAATGGTAAAATACAATTACACAACAATACATACTTTCCACGTTTCTTGGATAATTTGCTATCAACCCATTTTTTAAAATGAAGGCTAACTTCACTGTACATATCAAACCCCTTGTAATTTACAAAAGGATGCCTCCATAAACAGTACTTCACTGTGTTCACCGATGTGCCACTTGATTCACTTAAGTTTGTGTATGGTGATTGGGCATACTTTACTGGAATCTTCTTACGAACATGTTGAACTAGAGAGATATGTGTGTTTTCACCCTCAATAACACCAAACTGATTGAACTTTGTTTTTCCAGCTTCAACAACTTCCAAAGGTGTGACACAAATATTTTCAGATTCAACTTCTACCAATGATGCCACATATGTTTGTCCAGTTTCAAGAGCAACCAATTGTGATTCACGCATATTGGGCATAACAAAGTCATCCAATATAGGAGTTTTTCTATTTATTTCAAAATCAACAGGTACACCACCTATTAAGATATACAAACATCATTTATGTATCTATATTTTATGATATTTTAAATACAAACCAAAAATGAACTAAAAATAGCTATAAAAAACAAATTTAAGCTAACAAAAAAGAACTTACAACTGTTATAAAAAATATGATTACGAAACGAAGATGGTGTCTGGACACTATCTTTATCTCCACAATCTTGCAAATGTTCATTTTGGACATCAACTTTTCCTTTTCTTTGATCCTCAACAACAACCTTAATGTTCTCAATAAAAATAAAATTTTGAGTCATTCAACTATTACAATAAGACAACAATATAGCTAATTACGGGTATGCAATCAACAAGAAGATTAAACATATTTAAAAATCAACACAAAGTATACACATTAACATTTATAATAGTCTTGATCTATCATTATACTAACCATTGTTTAAACATATATTTTTTAGAGCATGATAACTATTTTAACAACATACTACAAAAACATAAAATAAAACTGAACTGTTAAAAATAATACAAACAACACTGCAACTTTCAAAATGAACATAACAATAAATAAACAAATCAAATACTATACTAAAACAATAATCTAATTACAAGCATAAATGGGATAATAATCATATTTATATACCAACAACACTACACTTGATCATACACTATCATAACAACCAAAACATAAAAGTTAAAATTTTGAAAAGCAAACAACAATTATTTTAATATAATAAATTATCAATATGTGGGATAACCCTAGAATCAGAGAATAAAAACAAGATAATCATACCATGTAAAAGAAAAAAAAAGAAAAGGGAGAGACAAGAGTACATACTGGAGGCCAGATTTTGGATGGTAGCAATTAGATCAACAATAGAAGTTAGAACCCTAACTTACACTTCGAATGGTAGCAATCAGATCAACAATAGAAGTTAGAACCCTAATTGTTGAAAAAAAAATTGAGTCAACCTTTTTTGAATGTCTGAGTAGAAATCAATAGTCATATATTGTTTTAGAGTATAACACAAATACTTTTTTTTATATAAACCACGTATGTTTTTAGTTATTCCTTATTTTTCTGTTTTTTCTTTTAATTTTTTGTTTTTATATAAAATCACGTATGAAATTATCCCAAAAATAAACAGTGACTACACTGAGTTTCAAACCCACGTCCAATGGGCTGAATGACTGCACTAGGTGAGCGACACCACTGGGCCAATCATTTTATTGTGCTTGTAGGTTTGCAGGACATTTATCTATAAATTTTATTTTATATTTTTATACAAATATAGGGTCTACGAAAAAGCCAGCGGGTTCGCCCGAACCCCTTCCGATACAATAGCTCTGCCCCTGTGTTGGGTGTGTTTGGTATGGAGGAAAATGTTTTTTCCTAAAAAACAAGTGGATTTCTAACTTATTTTCCCATGTTTGGTGGGTGAGTAGAAAATATTTTTTGAAAAATATCTTTTATTTTTACTAGAGAGTAGAAAATAATTTTTGAAATTGAATTTTTTTTTTAAAAAAACAAACTTAATTTTTTTTGCGGGTGGGGGGGGGGATAGGGGGTGAGGTGGGGTAAAAAAAATAAAAAATTGAAATTAAAAATATTTTTAAGAACAAACTTAATTTTTTTGGTCGGGGGGGGGGGGGGGAGGGCTAATAGAACTTGGTGGCGGGGGTTCGACGGTAGGGATGGGGTGGGATTAAAAAATAAAAGTTAGAAATTGAAAATTTTTAAAAAAACAAACTTTATTTTTTTTTGGGGTGGGTGGGTGGGAGGGGTTTAAAATAAAAAAATTGGAAATTGGATTTTTTTCAAAAACAAACTTAAAATTCTTTTACAGGGTTGGTGGGGTTAAAAAATAAAAAATTGAAGAACTAATTTTTTGTTGCAGTGGTGGGTGGGGCTGGTCAGGGGCTGGCGGGGGTGGGGGTGGAGTAAAAAATTAAAAATTAAAGTTGATTTTTTTTTAAATGAGCTTTAATTTTTTTTTTGGTGGAGGGGGAGTTGGTGGTTGGGGGAGGGTAGGGGGCTGTTTGGGGGAGTTGGGGTAGGTGCGGGTTAAAGAAAATAAAAAATTGAAATTTTCAATTTATTTTTTAAAAAACAAACTTTTGAATCAAAAAATGTAAAATTTGAACATTTTTTGATAAATAAAATTTTAAGTTGTGAATTTGTTTTTCTTGGTTGGGGGGAGGGGTTGGTTTGGGGGTAGGGGGTGGGGTATGGATAAAATAAATTGAATTTTTTTTCTAAAATTGTAATTTAAAGTTGGAGGAGAATTTTGGAAAATGTTTTCCTTAATTTTTGAAGGAAAGTCATTTTCCTTAAATTTGCGGAAAATGAGTTGATTTGGAAAATATTTTCCAAACATGAGAAAATTGAAAAACGTGTTCCTCCATACCAAGCACACATGTTGTCCTCACTATAAATAGATGGTCCTTAATCTTTGTCATTTCACAAAATTAATGTATAAATGACACTATTCTTTCTATTTTGCCCTGGAAAGCTAGTAGCATTGAAACTATGAATTTGACCAACATAAGAAAACTAAATGATTAATTCATATTCGTTGGTCAATATTAAGAATCAAAATAAAATAACTTATGTTCATTTATTGAAAACTTGACTTAAAGAAAATACTAAATAAAGGTACAATGGTAAACTTACATAGTCTCATAAGGGATGTGAAATTTAAAGTGATGACATATAAATAGAAATGGAGGGAGTAATAAATTCTAGCCCAAACTTAATTATTTCTTCTAAATGTTGAAAACAATTTTGCACAACACTATTCCTTTCATTTCGAGTTGTTTCCAATATAGAATTCTTAATTTTCTTTGGGCGTGATGTAAAGTTCATGTATGTTCTGAACAAAATATATATCCATCATCCTGGTCAACAAATTGTGTATATTCAGGAGCAGGTGTGGTAACGTTTTCAATAGTTATATCATCATCAGTGAATTCACTTTGAAAATCCTTGACATCATTAATTTTACACTCATTCCTACCATCAACGATTGTATAGGAAACTTGTTCGTCTGATACTGAGAATCTTTTGGGTGTGCTTATTATATTATTAATATTCTTAAGCTAGAAAAATAAATAACATAAATTTAAACTATATCGAGAAGAAAATATTATATATATATATATATATATATAAAACTCACTGCAAGGTATTTGTAATGACCGAGTTCCGTCGTTATAAAAAATCCAATGGGGAAAAATTCTAGATCGAAAAACTTTTTCGTAGTAACTTGAAATTTCCCAGCCTAGTCCAAATTTGGACAAAATCAAAATCATTAAGGTGTAGGGAAATTTGATAACAATCGAGTGATTTAATTATGATTTTGAATACATGAGTAGATAGATAAGTCGTTAAGGAACTCGTACGACTTTACGAAATTGAATTCGGGTGAGTAGAACACTCTAAATTGATCTTAGCGTGATCGTGTAGTTTATGAGTGTCGTTGGTTGAATGTGTGTTGTGAAAAAGGGGGTAATGGAATTATTAAAATAGCTCACCATTTCGTGCAAGTCACTTTGGTGGTGATTTATGTCACCAGGGCAGGGCCATTGTAGACCGCTATGGCAGACTAGACGCGACTTAAAGTCATAAATAAACCCCAAAAATGTTTTATTATGCAATTTTCGAATTTGAGAGCTAAGGAACAAACCCAGGGTTTTTCTTAACAGTTTTCCACCATTCTTGAAACCAAAGGTAAGATTTTCACTCTTCGAATCCGTTTTTCGATCCGTAGAACATAATCTAATGGGTAATTATCGATGGGGGAGGGTTTTTGATCTGAAATTTATGGTGGAAACAGCCTTAATTGGGATCAAGGGTTTGATCTAGGGTTGTTAGAATTGTTCTGGGTAATTAGTGATTGTTTATTGATTCCCGTATATTATTGATTGTTTGTAGACCAAGAATAAGCGAAACGAATCCGAAAAGGGAAGAATCAAGCTTCTTAGGGTTTCAAGCTTGTTTCGAGGTAGGTGATGGTTGTGATTATATGATTGTATGATGTATGTTTGTTCTTGCTTCATTATGATACATGTATATATGTGAATGTTGCATTATTGATCACATTAATTGTAAATGAGGATATAAAAATGATGATTACCATGAATCATGACTTGATTATATGATTATGAGAATGTGCTTTGTGATTGTGATTGTAGCTTGTTGAATGGATCGGGTGTTGGGTTTCGACACACTAACTTGGATCAATTGTCACGTTCTGACATAATCATTGGATCGGGTACCACGTTCTGGTATGCTAACTGTTTGTGTTTGGATTTCATGAGAGGACCAATGAGTTTACATAATTGTGTATCTTGAGAAATGTGAATTGTACCTTGTTCGTAATTATTGATAATATTGTATATGTTTGATAAATGCATGTGATTATATTGTTGTAATGGCTTATGTATGTTACACTTAGTAGGATAGCACGTGATCCTACCAGTACACTATGGTTGTGTTATAATACTGCACTTGCTCTTTCTTTGTTGAGTACGTGGCATCTTCAGGCGGCTATTGATCGTCGTTCGAATTCAAGGGTGAGCCAGTTCTTCCAGGCAGCCATGAGTTCTCTTTCTGTCTATGTCCACATTTTGGACGTAGATTTTCTAGTTGGTTATTAGTTCATTAGTTTGGGGTTGTAATCCTTCTTGTTTAGAATTTGGTTCATTGTTAGAGTTTTGGTACATTGACTTTCAGGTTCTAGGCGTATTTTCTCATTGTTAGTTGTTAGATATTTTGAAAGTTTATGGGAACTTCAGTTTTTAGCTATTTATCTTGCTTCCGTAACTTAAATGCTTTCGTTTTTGGTTTAGTTACTTGGTTTGAGTTGTAGCAGTGGTTCTCCTACCGGAGGGTTAGTGTGGGTGCCAATCACGACAGTCTGAATTGTTACAGTATTGCTCCCAGACATCATCTTCAACATCAATTTTTCGAGTTTCTTCATTCTACCTAGGCCTTTAATGAATTTGTTGCATGAACTATGAAGAAATGAAAAAAAAAAATATGAACTCAATGAGTATTATCCCATGTCCAAACAAAGATACATAGCATATATATCCAAACAACCAAATAGTGATAGAAATGTATGTTTTTATTTTATATGGCGATACACTATTACAAAGATTCATATTCATAGAAGTGTAAAAAAATTCCATCTTTTGGTTGTAACTATAATCTATCTTTTTCCTACTTATAGAGAAGAATTGAGACGGAACAATCAAGATTGAAGCGGTTTTTATCTCTTATACTACTTCAGAATAATAGATATTTTGGCTTGGAATTAGAGAAATGATTTCTTCTGCTACTATGACTTGCACTTGTCTGTAGTTAACTACAGTGTTTCCATTAAAAAAAAATCATGTCTTAAACATGCTAATCTTATGTGTTCTTTAGAACTAGGGAAGAAAATTGTTCTTGTCTGTTATAACTTGAATGAACTAAGCATTGGTATAAGCATTGAAGAGAATATTGGTGCTATTGAATTATATGTTACCAAAGATTCTGATATTCACTTTTAAATAGGAAGCAACATAACTTTGTGAAGTTGAATTTAACAAGAATTAATGTTGCCTCTTATTTAACTAATAATGAAAATTAAAATTCTTGAAAGTCATAGTTCAATAATACGTAATCTTCTTTTCAACACTTGAACCAATTAATTATAAGTCCACTCATGTTATAATAATGGATAAGGACTATTATATTCTCTAAATCATTGGGACACATAAGATTTGCATGCTTAAAGTATGAAAAATAATATTATTGGAAACACTTGCAATCAATTGCAGAAAAGTTTAAGTAATAGTAGCATAAAAGCATTGTTACTATATTTTAAAGCCAAGATCTCTATTCATATTTTGAAGTTGTACAAAAGATAAAAGTCGCTCAAATCTTTCCTCCTCCATCTCAATTCTTCTATTAAGTAGGGAAAAAAAGGATTATAGTTACTAACAAAAAAATATTTTTTTTACACTTCTATGTATATTTAAGTCTTTGTTATATTGCATCTGCATTCTTTCTTAAGAACATAATCTATGATTAAAAAATATATGTTAAGAGGCACCTTGATCACTGGTCACTTCTTATTTCTTGAGGATGACACTCTTATAAAGTGATGGATACTTTAGTCATACCCTAACATTTATTACTTCTAAGTCCTTAGCAGCTAAAATAAAACAAAGTGCCTCAACAAAGAAAATAATGTGAAATTTTCCTTAAAACACCACTATGCAAAAAAATGATGAGAAATAGCTCACTTATTTTCTTCAAATATAATTATTCAAAGAAAATGAAATAATAATAATCCTTAGCTTTTAAAAAAATCAATTTTGTAGTTTGTTATCCCAAATTATGACTAAAATTTAATTTTGTAAAGAAGTTCAAGGAGCTCTCCACCTAAAATCTCACATACATAGCTTCTAGTTACCATGAGATTAAGAATATCAAAGAACTTAGCTTTGCTCTTAATCCTGTTAAAGAGCAGTATATCATTGAAATATACAATTCAAAATTTGAAATAAAAGAATATTACATTAAATGCAAATTTATTCTTGGTATGAAAGTTATATTTATTATATTTATCAATCATCTTTCATATGCAATTACGGGCTTTTGTCATTTCAATAAACATGAGTACTATCTAGTAATGTCTGTGGATAATAAATGAAATAGTTGAAGAAATCAGGGGCTGCTTACAAGGTAAAAAATAAAGATTCAACATATAATGATGGAAGGGAATCAACTTACTTAATACTTGGCAAACATGACTATAGAATAGGGAAATTGCATATTCACAAATTTTCAGAGCATGGATGCGAAAGGAAGGAGATTTATAAAAAGTGACAAATTCAAAAGCTCATATCTAAGAATATCACTAATAAGGAGATAATGGGAAAGGGAAGGCTACAATATGAGCTTTTTCACATATACATTATTTATAAAAGATATAGGGAAAACAAGAAATGTTAAATGCTATCTAGCCTAGTCTATTTTCAGCTAGCACAAAGGAATCAACAAAATAAGAGGATTTGAGTCAGACTGAGACACTTTAACCTGGAAGAAGTTTTAATCACTAGTATAAGGAGGTGGAAAGAAGTTTCCCGCGCACTCCATTCAAGCACCACCTTTAAGGTAGCAGAAACAGAAGAAATCAGAGATGAGGGAAATAATTATTTTTAAAAAAAGTAGAAATCACCAACATAATGATTAAGCATCCTTCCCTAAGATAAGATCTAACGTACAAGGAGCACGGTCCACTAAATCATAGAACACAACTGCAAAGGCACTTTGGTCAGCTGAAATAGGCATATGAACAAGGAAGTAAGGAAAATAGAGAAGACTTACTCTAATTTAGCTAATAAACAAGGAAGCAAGGAGTATAATTCAACAATAATCCATAACATAAGGAGGCGGAACTTCTTGTTATCCTAAAGAGGGAACATCATGAAGGTGATGAAGGAATAGAGGCTGATTTAGAAAACCCTAGACTTAAGGAAATATTTATAGGTATTATTTTTTGTGCTGGACGTGAAGTAGGTTGTGTCTGTTAGGTTGTTTTGTTATGTCTTAATAGAATATTGTTTGGTGGAATCTCATGTATTCTAGATATAGTAGCCAATCTTTGACACTGATCACATTCTTTTACATAAGCTATAGAGTCTTTGAATAAAGAGGGCCAAAAGAAGTCAGATTGCAATACCTTGTGAGTTGTGTGCTCTCCTTTATAAGGACTTGCATGACAACTCTTGAGAACTTGTTTGACCACGTTTTTTGGAGTGTGTCTTCTCACAACTTGATCCACTCCTTGTTTAAACAAGAATGGTTCATCCCAGATGTAAAATTTAGCATCATGATTCAGCTTCTTTTTTTTATGAGTAGTTGCGCCTGGTGAGAACACTCCACTCGCTAATAGATGTACTATATCAGCATACCACTACACTTGGGATATATCTAAGGCCATCAACTACTCATTCAGAAACTATTCACATATGTTTCCCCTTCATTCATATAAGAGAAGTCTTCTATCCTCGAAAGATGATCTATTTGATTCTCTCTGTACCTTTTCGGTCTTTGATTTCAAGGTCAAATTCTTGAAGAAGAAATATCCATCAAATGAACCTTGGGTTAGCATCCTTCTTGTTGAATAGGTACCTAATAGCTACATGGTCAGTACAAACGATCATTTTGGTACCTACCAAATACGCTATGAACTTGTCGAAGGCAAACACTAGAGCAAGCATCTCCTTCTTAGTCACTTTGTAATAAGCTTGAGTAGAATCTAGGGTCTTGCTAGCATAATATATCGAATGGAACACTTTCTCTCTCCTTTGTCCAACTACTGCACCCACTACTACATCACTTGCATCACACATAAGTTCAAATAATGGTAACTCCCAATTAGGAGCAATCAAGATTGGAGCTTCAATTAAGTTTCGTCTTAGCACCTCAAACACTTTAACACAATTTTCATCAAACTCAAATTTCACCTCTTTCTTCGATAGACTGCACATAAGTCTGGCAGCCAATTGTCCCTCAGCTCTAATCGTTCTTGAATTAGTTAATAGACCTCTTGTACTCGTCTCATCTACAAGTTGAAAGAAACATCCAACATTCATATGTAGTAGGTCATAGCATCCACGAGGATGTCCTTCAATAAAATCTTTGATAAACTCCGCTCCAATTAAAGTACACATTTTTTCAGAAACAAAACACCATGAAGTGAGCTTCCTTTGCATCTTATTAATTTGACAAGAAAATGAATTAATTTTAGAACTGTGATGACATAAGATAGAGAGGAATATTGTTATGATGGACAGTTGGAACAAAAATGTAACGTAATTTGAAAACAAAGAAGATTTAAATAATATTATCATGTACAATTTCAACAAAAAAATCAGCATTTTTTTTATCTACAAGAAGGTCATCAGTTTGCGTAGTTCATTCATCATCGAAGACTAATTCCGATATCAAAGGCATTAATTTTTGGAATTCATGTTGTAGCCTTATTTGTTCTTCAGCTATTGTTGTCCATCTTGCGTAGTTCATTCATCATTGGAGACTAATTCCAATATCAAAGGCATTAATTTTTGGAATTCATGTTGTAGCCTTATTTGTTCTTCAGCTATTGTTGTCCATCTATCAATAGATTTGGCCAATAGAATTCTTAATTCTCTTTGGACATGATGTAAAGTTCATGTATGTTCTGAACAAATTATATATACATCATCATGGTCAACAATTGTGTATCTTTAGAACCAGGTGTGGTAACTCTTTTAGCAACTATGAAGAAATGAACAAAAAAATGAATTCAATGAGTATTATCTCATGTCCAAACAAAGATACATAACATATATACCCAAACAGTTGAATAGCAATAGAAATGTACTTTTTTTTTTATATGGCGATACACTATTACAAAGATTCATATTCATAGAAGTGTAAAACATTCCATCTTTTGGTTGTAATTATAGTTTATCTTTTTCCTACTTGTAGAGAAGAGTTGAGATGGAACAAGCATGACTGAAGCGGTTTTTATCTCTTATACTACTTCAGAATAATAGATATTTTGGCTTGATATTAGCAAAATGATTTTTTCTACTACTATGACTTGCACTTATCTGTAGTTACATGCCAGTGCTTCCAATAACAAAAAATTTCATGTCTTAAACATGCTAATCTTATGTGTTCTTTAGAACTAGGGAAGAAAATTGTTCTTGTCCGTTATAACATGGATGAACTAAGCATTTATTTAGGCATTGAAGAGAATATTTGGTGCTATTGAACTATAGGATACCAAAGATTCTGATCTTCACTTTTAAATAGGAAGCAACATAACTTTGTGAAGATGAATTTAGAGAGAATTAATGTTGCTTCTTATTTAAATAATAATGAAAATCAAAATTCTTGGAAGTCAAAGCTCAATAATACTTAATCTTCATTTCGAACACTTGAACCAATTAATTAAATGTCCATTCATGTTATAATAACAGATAAGAATTACTATGTTCTCTAAATTATAGGGACACATAAAATTTGCATGCTTAAAGTATGAAAAATAATATTATTGGAAACACTTGTAATCAAATGCAGAAAAGTTTAAGTAATAGTAACAGAAAAGCATTCTTACTATTTTTTAAAGCAAAGTTCTCTATTCATATTTTGAAGTTGTACGAAAGATAAAAGTCGCTCAAATCATTCCTCCTCCATCTAAATTCTTCTATTAAGTAGAAAAGAAGGATTATAGTTACTAACAAAAAAAAGTTTTTTTTACACTTCTATGCATATTTAAGTCTTTGTTATATTGCATATGCATGCTTTCTTAAGAACATAAATCTATGATTAAAAAATATATGTTAAGAGGCATTTTGATCACTAATCACTTCTTATTTCTTGAGGATGACACTCTTATAAAGTTGTGGTTACTTTAGTCTTACCCTATCATGTATTATTACTTCTAGGTCCTTAGCAGCTATAATAAAGTAAAGTAACTCAAAAAAGGAAATAATGAGAAATTTTCCTTAAAACATCACTATGCAAAAAATTAATGAGAAATAGCTCATAGACTTTCTTTAAATATAATTATTCAAAGAGACTAAATAATAATAATCCTCAGCTTGTGAAAAGATCAATTTTATAGTTTATTAGGAAAAATTATGAATAAAAGTTAACTTTGTAAAGAGGTTCAAGGAGCTCTCCACCCAAATTATCACTTGCATAGCTTCTAGTTACCATGAGATTAGAACATCAAAGAACTAAGCTTGGCTTCTAAATTCTATTATAAAGTAGTATATCATTAAAATATACGATTCAAAATTTGAAAAAAAAAAGAATATTACATCATATGCAAATTTATTCTTGGTATGAAAGTTATATTTATTATATTTATCAATCATCTATCATATGCAATTACGGGCTTTTGTCATTTCAATAAACATGAGTACTATCTAATAATGTATGTGGATAATAAATGAAACGGTTGAAGAAATCAGGGGCTGCTTACAAGGTAAAAAATAAAGATTCAACATATAATGATGAAAGGGAATCAACTTACATACTACTTGGCAAACATGATTATAGAATAGGGAAATTGTATAATCACAGATTTTCAAAGCATGGATGCGAAAAGAAGGAGAATTATAAAAAGTGACAAATTCAAAAGTTCATATCTAAGAGTATCACTGATAAGGAGATAATGGGGAAGGAGAGGCTACAATATGAGCTTTTTCACATATACTTTATTTACAAAATATATAGGGAAAACAAGAAATGTGAAATGCTATCTAGCCTAGGCTATTTTCAGCTAGCATAAAGGAATCAACAAAATAAGAGGATCTTAGTCAAATGGAGACACTTTAACCTGGAAGAAGTTTTAACCACTAGTATGAGGAGGTGGAAAGAAGCTGCTTGTACACTCCATTCAAGCACTACCTTTAAGGTAGTAGAAATAGAAGAAATCAGAGATGAGGGAAAGAATTACAAGAAAAAGTAGAAATCACCAACCTAATGATTAAGCATCCTTTCCTAAGATAATATCTAGAAGTAAATCACAAGGAGCACAGTCCACTAAATCATAGAACACCACTGCAAAGGCACTTTGGTCAGCTGAAACAAGCATATGAACAAGGAAGTAAGGAAATAGATAAGACTTACTCTAATTTAGCTTATAAACAAGGAAGCAAGGAGAATAATTCAACAGTAATCCATAAAATAAGGATGCAGAACTTCTTGTTATCCTAAAGAGGGAACATCTTTCAGATGGTTAGGGATGAAGGTGATGAAGGAATAGAGGTTGATTTAAAAAACCCTAGACTTAAGGAAATATTTATAGGGATTAGTTTTTGGGCTGGATCTGAAGTAGGTTGTGTATGCTACGTTGTTTTGTTATGTCTTAATAAATTTGGGTGTAAAGCCCAAATAAGTTTTGGATTTGTGTTTGAATTTTATCAAAAAAAGCCTAGAAATTTGACCCAAAAAAGTACTATCTATTAATGAATTGAGTAGTCAAAATTTGAATTGAGGTATGACAATTCTCTTTTTTATATTGAAAAATTAATACATCTAACAGCATTCACTAAGAATCAGTAAGGTCTGAGGAACGCCGAGTCCACTTGGCGAGTCGCCGAAGGGTCTTACTTCGCCTTTTGTTCCAGTGTGCTGAGCCTTGAAGAAAAGGATCATGTCGGCGGGAAAAAGGAGCAGTCAGCGCATCGTCGAGCAGTTCCACGAAGCAGTACCATACCGCCCAATGGCCCAGAGCACGACGATGCAGAAGGTTGGTACCAGACGGCAATGAACTACACCAAAGGGTGAATTGTTGAGTTGATCGGCGATTTCGAGTTTGTGATAACTGTAAATAATAGTTAGAGTTTTAGTTTTAGTGTGGAACTTTTATTATAATTTTCACTTAGAGAATAGTATATTTGGATATTTTTGTTCTAAGTTTTAGAGGGTTTTAGAAACTTGAAGAAGAAGAGGATTTCATCTTCTAGGATTTGGACTTGGGTCTCTTGGATTCTTCATTTTTGGCTTGTAACAAGACTTAAATCTTCATACCCATTTGAATGCAAGCTCATTTAGGTATAAATTTCTATCTCTTGATGGGTGGCTAAAAACCCCCATTTTTGGGGTGTGATTTAGCGAATATGAGTTAAGATTGTTGTTGGGTCTTGTTTACTGATAGTTTAGATGTAGTTTAATGGTGATTTCGTCTAGTCGTTGTGGATGAATTTAACAAATTTGTAATTGCAAAAACAAGTTTATTTATGTGTTTTTGGCTTGCGAGAGAGAAGTCGCGAAACCAATACTACTGGATTGATGGCCTAAGGAGTGGGTTGACATGAGGTTCAGCACGAGAGAGTGAACCCTAGCCCCATATCCTAACACTCAGCTCGAGAGAGTGAATGGGGTAAGGCGTAGATTGGTCTTCATGCGGCAAGTGGGTGTCCGAGAGAAACCCATTTGAAATAGGGTAAGTTGCTCGAGAGAGAACTTATTCCCACATAAAGCTTAACCTAGTCACTATTACTCTATAAATTTGCTATCGTAAAAATGTACCCAATAATTTAACTTAACTCGTATTCCCGTCACATCCCAAGGATTCCCTCTCATTATATAGAAACCCTTGTTTATTTTGTTATTTTTACGTACCTGTGACAAAAAATCTCCCTATTGTTAATTGACACGCTTGTGTCCCCCTCTTTAATTTAAAATATTTTTACTCGTTAATGTCTTTAGCTACGACTAGTTAGAACGAAATTTTAATTTTTTACAAATTCTCAAAATCACTCTCTTGGAATAATCCCAACCCTTGGTTGGGTTATTATACTATTACACGATCGTAGAAACTTGCATTGGAAGTTGTGTCATTGATTACGCAAACATTAAAATGGCACCACTACTGGGGAGTGCTGTTATTTGAGAACTTTTAGATTAGTAGAATTTTTGTTCTTCTTAGTTGTAGTCTACTTACCTAATTTTTAGTTTTATTTTGTTTGTTGTGTGAATATTTCATAAAGCATGAGTGTTAATGGTAGCAACGGTAGCCAGTTAGGCCACCAAGACAACATCGAAAATCACAACGATGTCCAAGAGCCCAACATCAATGGCCCCTATCTCATGGGAGGTGTTAGAGCCATTTGTTTACCCCAGACTAGGAAAATGCAGTGTTCCACATAAAGAACACCATGTTGCAACTCTTGCAACTAAAGGGACTTTTCAGCGGACTGACTCATGAGGACCCTCACGAGTATCTTTGAAACTTTGTAGATGTGTGCGGACCATTCTCGTTCAAAAATATCTCTCAGGAGTCGGTCCGGTTGAGGCTATTCCCTTTCTAGTTGATGGGAGAGGCGTGCAAGTGGCTAGCCGAGCTACCACGTGAATCTATTACTTCTTGGGAGGAACTGGTAACCACATTTCAAGTGCGATTTTCCCCTCCCTCGAAGATGATGTCAATGAGAGATAGCATCTAGAGCTTTAAACGTCTAGAAGGAAAGCCTCTGCATGAAACTTGGTTGCGGTTTAAAAAATTGGTGCTACAATACCCAACCCACGATTTGTCGGACAAAGTTGAAGGGTCAAACAAAATGCTAAAAGGCATGAAAGAAGATGGTTCTACCCTCAACCAGACCGTCACCTCTCATTCTATTTCAGTCAAGCAGTTGGAGACCCAAATGGGTCATATCTCGTCTCACCTTAATCCGAGACAGCAAGGGGGTTTGCCTACTGATACTATGGCTAACCCAAAAAGTGATATTTGAAGATGGACTAGCGTCGTGCCACGATGATAACTAAGGCATTGTTTGGGAGGTAACCCAAAACCCTTTTAATTACTTTATTTTTACTATTATTAGTTATCTCTTGGTAAAATAATGGTTTGTTGTTTGTACAGGTTAAAGTATGAGAAGTGTTTCAAAAAGTGAAGGATGGCAAGCAATAAATCCAGTCGGCGAGTCGTCAAAGGAGTTCGGCAAATCTAACCTTGCCCTCTGTGTGACTCAAGACATCGGTAACATTGGAGTCTGTAAAACTCGACGAGCTTTGGAAATTATAGGCGAATCACCGACCATGTCGGCGATCACGATAGAAACCCTCGTTTGGACCTTCACAATGACTAAATGTCCTGTAAAACTCAGCAAGTCAAGTGCTCACTCAGCGAGTCACCATGAGGTTCAGCGATCGAAACTAATGTCGCCGAGTGGACGAAAATTGGACGGTTTTTGCAAGCCAAAAGTTTAAAAGTTTCAATTCATTCACTTTCCCTCACTTTTTTATCTGCCTAAACTCACACATGCACTCTATTTTCAATAGCCCTACACTTTTAGAGTATTTTAGTTGTTGATTTGTGTTCGGGACTTGAATTACATTGCTTCCTAGCGAATCAATTCCATTCTAGTCAACACGAAAGGGTGGTTCCCAAACTCTAAGTTCTTTCTATCGATTTTGGACTAAATGCAATGATGTTACCTTGTTGATATGTGCTGGGATACTCTGGTAGGAGTATAATTTTTTTTGCTCGTTAGATTCACAAATCTTGCTTGTACTAAGTTACATAGTTAATTCCTGAAGGTTGCATTTTTAAACTGACTTAAAATTCATGGGTTGAGCATGATTGTCACTAGGTTTAAGCCTAATTTGAGTCATGCATGCCTTAATTGTGTTTTCGGGGGTCGCAGGGTTGAATTTGAAAAGATAGGTCGAAAATTGGCATGTTGGGTTGGTTGGCGAGCTAGGTCGAGCTCACCGAACGACTCGGCGGTTTGCCTAATGTCCCCATCTTATCGATAATGTGACACTTTGGTTGATCTTTGATACTGTAAATTTCAGCGAGAAGTCTGAGGGCGCTGAAAGCACTCGGCGACTCGCCGAAAGTGTTCTTATCGCCCTTTGTCTACACCCTTGTATTCTCTATGCACTGCACTCGGTGAACCACCTAAGTAATTGTGCGCTTCGCCAACTGGTTTGACATAGTCATTTTGCAATTAAACTGCATTGTCTGAATACTTTCTAACCTTTTCTCGAAGATTTACAGAAATGGCTAGACCAAAAGTAGCGGGAAGAGATATGCCAGCCCGACAAACAAGAGTGAAAATTTTTAGGAAAAATACAAAGGCAACAAATCCCCCCAAAATGGATAATGAGGGCAAGAAGCCCGGTGCCAGCAAGGGAACAAATCCCCGAGACCCCACTATCCCCTCGTGGAAACGTGGATTCTCCACAGCCATCCACTCCTTTTTGGCGGCTCATGACTTGGACAATCTTAGTAAGTCAACTGTTGTTGAATCTTCTGAAGAAGCTCCGGGGGCCATTATCAAATTCCAGGCTGACATATCAGGCACTAATGTCCAGACAGATGGAGCAACTGTGTAGACAGGATTTCTACCTCCCTCTCTGTCTTTCTTTATTTTTAAAGCCTAGATATTCTGGTAGCTAGTTGCATTTGAGGACAAATGCTTTTATTTGTGGTGGGGTAAGGCCCACCTTTTGTGTGCTAATTTTGCTCGTATTTTTGCTTATGTATTTGGGCTTCAATCTATCATTGTGTTAAATACTGCTTTTTGTGGACGTTTGAGCTTATGGATCCCTTCTTGTTTTAAATTGTAAAATAATTTTGACCCTTTCGAAAAAAATTGAATTTTTCAAACATTTTTTCCACCTCGTGTGTGATGAATATGGATATTCTTTTGCAAAATTTAAGTCTCGTTCCCGATCAATATCAATGACTTGAATAGTGCTTACAATAGGACGAACATGAATATGCGGCTACGATGAGGCCAAATGAAGTTGCACAGACAATATGTGAACTCTTTGCATCTCGTTATGACTAGCCTTGTATCAAATTGATTCTCTTGTGATGATCATTGTTGTCACGACCCGAGCCTACACCCTTTACGTGGCCGGCACTCGAAGGCCATTGCTGGTCCCTAAGTGAACCCTTATCCTGGCTGACTACAAGCGAAAAACTGATTCAAGCATACAAAGCTTAAAAACTGAAATAAAAGTTCATAAAACTTAAATTAAAGCATTAACTCAAATGAAAACTCTGGCTAATAAAATATATTCAACTCGCCCCAAAATTGGCAACTTAAGTCTTTGAAATATTTAATAAAATAAATAATATAGACTTCTCAACTATACTGACTATCATGAAGCCTCTAACTGATAAAAATGGAAGTCGGGACAAGACCCACAACATCCTGACTAAACTGAAAGGTAAATGAAATCCTCCGAAAGCAAGGAGGCTCACCATAGCTAACTCAATCTCTCGGATGTATCAGCGAAGCTTTTGTTGATGATCGTGAATACATGTGTCTGCATCATGAGAAGATGCAGGCCAAATGACTTAGTACGTGGAATGTACGAGCATATAAAGGAATTCTAAAATGTAAACATAAGCTTGAAACTTGATAAAAAGGGAACATACCTACCTCTTCTCAAACTTGCTGTCACGCCCCAGATTCAAGGGCGCAACTGGATCTTAATACCAGAACTCAGGTTCGAGCCGACCCTGCTGAACCATTTGCTACTAGCGCATGGCAGCCACAAACAGTCAAGAAAACAAATAAGTATATCTCGGCTTAAAATTAAGCCCTCGGCCGGCAAGGCCCCTGTCAACTGATCTGGAAAGGAAATAGCTACTCCCAGGAAATCATATAAATAAATAGCCAACTAGCACAGAAATCCTGATTGGGCCGTCGAGGCCACCATGATATTTATACCAAAACTAAAAGCAGGTATATATCAGTACAATACATCAAACAACTCATAAGTTTCAGCAAACCAACAACATAGGCCAGCATGGCCATAACGTAGCTATAAACCCCACGCACTAGTCTACAAGCCTCTGAGAGTAGTAAAGATTGGTGGGACAGGGCCCCAGCCTACCCATGAGAATATATATAACAAAAGGTAACAAACCTCCCAACTCTGGTAGCTCCGGAGAAATGGGGCTGACCAATCGGATAAAAGTCAATCCTACTGCTGAAGAGGTCTACTCGGTTGTCTGTCAGGACCTGTATGCATGAATGCAGCGCCCCCAAGGCAATGGGGTGTCAGTACAAAATAATGTACAGAGTATGAAAGGCATAGACTATGATGAGGTATCCTGATATACTGGAATAATCTGATAAATAAATCAAGGATAAGATAACTGAACTGACCTGCTCCTAAATCTAAACTTATCAAAAGTAATAAAACAACAACCTAACCAAGCCCCATAAGCTCGGCAGGTACAAACAGCACACAAGACCACCTACTCAAGGCCCCATAAGCCCAGAAGGTGACAATCAACCTGTATACCCCTATCGGTAGTCTCCTAGCCCAGCAGGCAGTCACATAGCCCTCTTAGGCATCAACATAGCTTATAGACAAGTCATAGCCCTCTTAGGCAACAACATGGCCCTGTAGGAAGCACATAGTCTTCTTAGACGTCAATATATATCCTTGTAGGCAAGTCATAGCCCTTTTAGGCATCAATATAACCCCGTAGGCAACTCATAGCCCTTTTAGGCGTCCATATAGCCCTATAGGCAGAACATAACCCTTCTAGGCATAGATCACATTCCTGCAGCTAACCACAATAGCCTAAAGGCAACAATAACAATCTAACAGCTAAAAGCGCCCAATTTAATTATAAGCAAACTATAAAAATAGCCTCTAAGTCATGTCCAACATACGAATGCTACTACTGAATAAGAATCTCGATAAAAGAGGATTATATGCACTCGAGCAGCCAACAATCAACAATAATGGCTACAAGTATAACAATGAAAACAACTCAATTACATTACTCCTAACCTTTAAGGAAACATGCCATAGAAAGAAAATAGCCTTAACATACCTTTTTCGCTAAATTCACGTGGCCTAACGACTTTAACTCATAACTCCCTCGATACTACAACAAGGTAGGACCATAATCAACACACAAAATTAAAAGATACCATGACAATATGATAAAAGATATGTATTTCCATCGCAAATTGATGTTTGCTGCTTATAAAAGCTAAAGTCGATGAAAGAAGGGTCTTACCTCAATCTTAGGTTCATAATTCACCTCAAAACCTTCAAATATATTCAAACCCTTGTTGTCCCAATACTAAAGTGTGATATGCTACGCAATCGATAAAACAAATTATACCACGATAATAAGCCCAACTCGTAGAACAACTTTCGTCAAGGACTTAGGTCGAGAAAATCTATACTTTACTTGATCCTAGAAATGGGTTTCTCTAATTTCTCTGGTTTTTAGCTTAAAAATGAAGAACAGTGTCGAAGGAGAAGATATATGTAA
Organism: Solanum commersonii; assembly: GCA_029007595.1. Taxonomy (NCBI): domain Eukaryota; kingdom Viridiplantae; phylum Streptophyta; class Magnoliopsida; order Solanales; family Solanaceae; genus Solanum; species Solanum commersonii. Next base: position 24,696 of record JAJTWQ010000483.1, on the reverse strand, counting down.
CATTCCACCAATTTAGGGCACCACCTCACGTGCCTGCTTGTGCAGTCCCACAAAAATGCGAATATCTATCTATTTTGAAATTGTATGAATGAACGGTTTGATGCGTTGGAAACTAGACTCGTAGACCTTTGATTTCATACCTTGCGGGGACCATAACTCTTAATATATTAGGAGAAAACGTCTGAGATATTTGACTCAAATTTCAGACAAATCTTTAATTTTGCCACATACCTAACTTCAAAACATGAAATACAACACTTGAACACTTAATATATCACATAACACATCATTTTTAATTTATTACTCACCCTCCTTGTCTTTCCAAGAAGATACGAGTTAATTTAGACGTTTTGAAAAGTCAAGGTTTTACACTTACTCAACTCAAGGAATACTCAAGGATACTCAAAAATACTCAAACTTACTCAACTCAGAAGAACTCAAGGATAAGATACTCAACTCAAAGATATGTTATTCGACTCTGGGTACTCAACTCTAGATACTCAACTCAATATGACTGAACTCATTTCAATATAAAACAATTTAAAATAGGTGCAATATAAAAAATCATTGTTTAAAACATACTATAAACTCTGTGTGTATGCAAAGATACAATAAATATGGGATGTATGTAGAAATACAAATGAACTGATGTATATGAAAATACAATAACTGTTGTGGGAGTTTCTCTAACCGACAACCATCACATAAGAGCTATAGTGATCATACAACGATCAACCTCACGCTGCCAGAGCATTCTATACCCAGCCAAAGGTATAGAACCTGAACTACCTAATGGATCTACTAGTCTATCTTGAAAAGGATTTATCTAAAAATTATGATCCTTTTCTAACCATGGTGACTACATGGTTCTATGAGGGCTGTGGGTTCTTTGAACGCTCCCTCAATTCGGTGCTCAATACTACTCTCAAAATATACTAGCTCTTATGTCTTTCAAACATACTTCTTCTGTGATTTGAGATTAGTGCTCAAAAACTTAGCTCGAAGGCTATCTTGGAAATCTCAGTTTCCTCTCTTGCTTTCTTGTAAAAGCATTTACTCTTTAACTGAAAACTAGCCCAAAGGTTCTTTACTGAAAAACTAGCTCAAAGGCTTTTTTGAAAATCTCAGTTTTCCGTTCTTATTTAAATGTGAAAATATTTTGAACTCTTTTAGGAATACATAGTCCACATATACTTTTGAAGAAATGAACTTCAACTTTACTCTTTACTGAACTCAAAACTTAAGTCTTAAAACAAAGATTAAACATTTTTAAAAGACTTCTTAAAATATGGTTCATGCCGAATTATGAGCGTGAACGACTCAATGCAAGGTTTTCAATAATCATAGATAGAACTCAACACTTGAAACTCAAGAACTTCAATAATACTACTCACTTCAAGAATGCTCAACTTAGAGGGTTCATGCGAAATTATGAGCATGAACTAATCACCTTAAGAACTCAAAGATACTTCTCATCTCAAGACTGTTCGACTTATAATGTTCATGCAAAATTATGGGCGTGAACAACTCAACTCATGGACTTCATGGGTAATAGGTAATAGTCCCATGATTAGGAATGTAATCTCAAATGGGTTAGAAACTCAATACTTAAGACTTAGGATCTGAAGATATTTCTCCTCTCATAGACACTCAACTTCTGGAGTTTATGCAGAATTTAATGGCATGAATGACTTGACTCGTAGGTCTACATAACATTTATGGAACTCATGATACAACTCATCTCATTCTCTAAATTACTTCCTCAAAACATAGTTCAAATCGATAGTTGATCTCAAAGGATTCATAATTGAACTCAAAGGCTTTCTTTAACTCTACTATTAACTCTCTCTTGAATGTGAATTATGAATTCAAGAGTTTTGGTTCATGATACGAAGAATCTCATTATGACAAAGTAGATTCATGAATACATCCTCCTCATCCTCATACTCACTTGCTCGAGTCTTGAAACAAGATACTAATAATTGTAGAAGACTTCTCAAAAAGACTCTAAGGAACCTTATCAAAAAAGTTTGAAAGAACTCTCAAACTTGACTCTCAACTCTACCTTAAATTTGATTTATGAATTCAAGGTTATGATCATGATAGGAATGATTTTAGGTGTTTAGAAGTAGCTTAGAGTAGTTAGAATCGAAAAAGAGTGGAGGTGCACTTTAAACGAACTCAAACGGGGAAACCGACGACAAAATGGATCAGGCAGGCGACCCTGGCGCTATGGGTGGCACGGGGCGCCAGCCCCTAAACTTCAGAGGTGGGTTTGGGGCGCTCTGGCTGGTGCATCGTGCCAGGCCTCCAACCCAGAAAATTCAGCAAGTTTCTTTTCTCGTTTTCTCACCCTATTTCGCCTAGAATCCAATGGTTTCTTCCCCAATCACTTAGAATTGATTTCTTAACAGAAGTACACTCTAATATACTCAATACATCCCTTAAAACACTCACTTTGATCTCAAGAAATCATCCAAAATCCAACACAACAAGATTTAGAATGAACTTCAAGAACACCTATCAAGAACTCAAATATTTCAACTTCAAGAATGAAACTTGTGTTGAAAATAACATGTTTGGCGTGTGGGTGAACAAACCCAACACTATGGAAGCTTACATACCTCTTAGGGATCAAACCCATGGCGACAATCCGCAACAACTCTCAAGAACGTCGACGAACACCTTCATCCTTTCTCTTTTCTCTTTTTCTCTCTTCTTCTTTTCTCTTCTTGAACTCTCAACTAAAACCCTAGGCGTAAACTAGGATTAAAAGACTGAACCTAATAGGATTAGACTGTTAAAATATTACTAAAAATAAATTAAATCAGATTGGGTATGGAAAAGACCAAAATACCCCTCTCTATTTTCGGCTAACTTTCCTTAACTGGGTAGCCTATCTTCAAAAGGTCATATCTCACTCATCCTACCTCGAAACTTAGCAAAGTCGGCAGCTTTGGAAAGGTAATTCAAAGGTATTTCCTACGGTATCTGGTAGCACACCTAACTCATCCTGAGCTAGGAGTTATGATCGTTTGAAGTCGACCCAAAACTCATACTTAGCTTAACTTGCAAAATTTTAGATTTTGCTATTTCTAATTTAATTCTTTTTGGAACTCAAGGTGCTACATCTAGTGACCTTAACACTTAAGAAATTTTATTTCCTCGGTAAAATCTCACTCACTACGATAAACGGTTCGAGTCTTAGTTCGAAAATATTTCTGGGTGTTACAATTGCGCACTAGCGAAAGTGTGGAGTCTTGTTTAACTTATAGTGTCAATGCCTAGTGTGATGAGCTTACCTGTGAACTATGCATGATAGATCCTAGAATTTTCCCCGTTGGTCCGATCAACTATGTGATGTTATCTCTTGATATGATCTTAGGCAACTTCTACAAGTGTGAGTCAATTTGATATATACCTCTTTTGTGACTTACCTTGTGAGTGTGTGAACCTCTCTTGAACACCCCTTGAACCTTAACCTTCTTTGGAAGAAACTTGATGAACACTAGACCATTCTTTTTCCACTACCCATAATCCTCATGAAGTTGTGGTTAATTGGAATTGCCAACTTAGGCCAAAAGCTTAAGTTGGGGGTGTGGTAAAAAGAGGATGCAGATCAAGAAGTGCAAGAAAGTCAATCCACCCATGGTTTTGAGAAAAATGGACCCTTTCATATAAAAAAAAAGAAGATAAAAGACAGAAAAAGAATGAAAAAGAAATTTGTGGAATAAAGTACAAAAGAAATGGGTTTTCCAAGCATTCCATGGAAAGTGAATAAAAGGATGACTTATGAACACCAATGAAAATTATGAAAGGGAAAGGAAATGAAGTGTTATGAGCACCACATTTCATAAGGATGAAAGTCACTGAGCCTAAATGACCATACATTTGCACTCTACCCCATTACAAGCCTTGAAAAGACCTTTTTGATCTTAAGTAAGCTGAAACAAATGTTGATTGAAAACTACGAAAAAACCTATGGGTGAAAGCATGCATTATGTTCTTCTTTGTGAGTGTGAGCGTCGCATCTGATTCCAAAGCTTTAAACTATGAAACCATTGTGTGAATATGAAATCATTCTTCGTGTGAGGGCTTTTGAACACTATAGTTGAGCTTGAACTTGCATTTGAAGCAAGTATTGTAAGCATGAGATTCGTTGATATTGGTGAGTCACAATTTGAATCTTTGCATAAGTAAATTGAGTCTTATTGTGTGCATTTATGATTAAGTCTTGTGTAGCACTATTTGAGACACCCTTTTTGAATGGCTGAACTTGAGTTTGCTTGAGGACAAGCAAAAGTTTAAGTTGGGGGTGTTGATGAGTCCACAAATTGGACTCATCTAGGGCTATATTTTAATAGAAATTGTGTCCTCAAATGCCTATTTTATCGCAATATCTGATGAAAACCCTTAAGTTTTAGGTATTTGAAGTTAAAGAAAGCATGGACACTACGTCGCAAAAAAGGAACGAAAAGGGCTGAAAAGAACGAAGAAATGAAGGCCTAAGGATCGTTGAGTCCACTTGGCGAGTCACCGAAGGTCTTACTTCGCCTTTTTTTCCAGTGTGTTGAGCCCTGAAGAAAAGGATCATATCAGCGGAAAAAAGGAGCAGTCAACGCATCGTCGAGCAGTTCCGCAAAGCAGTACCATACCGCCCAATGGCCCAGAGCACGACAATGCAGAAGGTTGGTACGAGACGGCGATGAACTACATCGAAGGGCGAATTACCGAGTTGATCGGCGATTCCGACTAATGACGCCGAATGATCCGCTGCAGCATAAATCTGTGATAACTATAAATACTAGTTAGAGTTTTAGTTTTAGTGTGGAGTTTTTATTATAATTTTCACTTAGAGAATAGTACATTTGGATATTTTTTCTCTAAGTTTTAAAGGGTTTTGGAAACTTGAAGAAGAAGAGGGCTTCATCTCCAAGGATTTGGAATTAGGTCTCTTGGATTCTTCATTCTTGGCCTGTAACAAGACTTAAATTTTCATACCCATTTAAATGCAATCTCATTTAGGTATAAATTTCTATCTCTTGATGTGTGGCTAAAAACCCCCTATTCTTGGGGTGTGATTTGGCGAATATGGGTCAAAATTGTTGTTGGGTCTTGTTTACTGATAGTTTAGATGTAGTTTAATGGTGATTTCGTCTAGTAGTTGTGGATGAGTTTAAAAAATTTGTAATTGCAAATACAAGTTTATTTATGTGTTTTTGGCTTGCTCGAGAGAGAAGTCGCGAAACCAAGACTACTAGATTGATGGCCTAAGGAGTGGGTCGACATGAGGTTCAGCTCGAGAGAGTAAACCCTAGTCCCATACACTAACACTCAGCTCGAGAGAGTGAGTATGGTAAGGCGTAGGTTGGTCTTCATGCGGCAAGTGGGTGTTCGAGAGGAGCGCAATTGAAACAGGGTAAGTTGCTTGAGAGAGAACTTATTCCTACACAAAGCTTAGCCTAGTCACTATTACTCTATAAATTTGCTATCGCAAGCATGTACCCAATAATTTAGCTTAACCCGTATTTCCGTCACATCTCAAGGATTTCCTTGCACTATTTAGAAACCCTTGTTTATTTTGTTGTTTTTACGTACCTGTGACAAAAAATCCCCCTATTGTTAATTGACACTCTTGTGTCCCCCTCTTTAATTTAAAATGTTTTTACTCGTTAATGTCTTTAGCTACGACTAGTTAGAACAAAATTTTATTTTTCTACAAATTCTCAAAACCACTCTCTTGGGATGATCCCAACCCTTGGTTGGATTATTATACTATAGCATGATTATAGACACTTGCATTGAAAGTTGTGTCTTTGATTACGCAAACAGCAACTGTCACACCCCGAGCCTACACCCTGGGCCTGGCCGACACTCGAGAACCATTGCTGGCCTCGAGCAAAACTTTGGCTTAGCTTAACTCTCAGCGAAAGACTTTCTCAACAATGAAATGTATGGAAAACATTCATAACTGAACTGTCTCAATAGATACTTAGAATGTTTTAGAAATAAACATTCAACTAGCCAAAATGGCAACTCAAGTCTCAACATGAATAACTGAAAATAAAAAGATTCATGAACTATAACTATCTATCTATAAAGCCTCTAATACTACGAGGGATGTCGGGACAATACCCCCAATCATCCTAACAAACTGAAAAGACAAAACAATGATAAAACGGATCCTTCGAAAGTAAAGAGGCTCACCAACACTTTGAAGCTCAACTGGATCAAGGAAACGCTAGATGTTAATCCTGATTACCTCCATCTGCATCATAAAACATGCAGGCCAAATGGCGTCAGTACACAGAATGTACGAGCATGTGAGGGGACCTCTAAACAAGACATAAGCTTGAACTGGAATCTGAAAGAAACACTTGCCTCATCTCAACTCAACTCATCTCAATATAATGCAGTAATAAAGGTGCAATATAAAGAAAAGTTCTAAAACATGTAATTAACAACTCAGTGTATAAAAAAACACGATAATAACTTAATTTTGTATATAAAAATACAAGTAACCCTGTGGGAGATTCTCTAACCGACAACCATCACTATGAGCTATGTGATGATACAACGTCTAGCCCACGCTGCCAAAACTGTCTTATACTTTGCTGGGGTATAAAACCTACTACTAAGTGAATCCACTAGTCTATGCTAAAAAGCATTGAGGAATCATCTAAAAAGTATGACCCTTTCTACCCATTGTAACACTTTAGAAATTTTTTGAACTAAGACTCAAACCATCCTTCATTGTGTGTAGAATTTTACCAAGGAATTTAAAATTTCTTAAGTATTAAGGTCAGATTACTAGATATAACACCTTGAGTTCCAAATAGAATTAAAAAGAATTCATTCAAGTCATTCCTTAGTTCTTTTAAGTTTTGGGTCAACTTCAAACGACCATAACTTTCAGTACAGGATGAGTTAGGAGACCCATAAGAGATCAAATCAAAGATTTCTGAGTCCTCTTTCCAACGCCACCGAATTTGCTAATTTTTGAGCTCATATGAGGGAGATATGCTCATTTGAATTCAGGCTGACTATTTAAGGAAAGTTATACAGATTTAAGAGGGGCATTTTGGTCTTTTCCTTACCCTATCATATTTAATTCATTTTTAGTAATTTAATAAGGGTCTAAACTGATTTGGTTCAGTTTACACAATCATAATTCACGCTAGGGTTTTAGAAAAGAGTTCAAGAAGAGAAAAGAATAGAAAGGAGGAGAAAAGTCAGATTTCGTCAAGTTCTTGAGGTTTCGTTGCGGATTTTGCCAAGGGTTTGATCCCTAAGAGGTATGTAAGCTTCTATGGTGTTGGGTTCATTCACCCACATGCCAATCACGATTTATTCAGCATAATTTCGTTCTTGAAATTTAAGGATTTAAGTTCTTGAAGAGTTCTTGATAAGTGTTCTTGAAGTTTCATTCTAAATCTTGTTTTGTTGGGATTTCGATGAGTTCTTGAGATAATCATATGGATTTTGAAAGTCTTTTTTATTAGATTCTTGAATACTTTGGTTGGATATTCGAATCTAAGTGATTGTGGAAGAAACCATTCGATTCTAGGGTGACGCGCCACTAATACATAGGGTTTTTTAGGCGGTGTCTAGGGCAACGTGCCACTAATACGCCAAGGGTGGCTGGCGTGCTGCGCCAGCCAGTACACCAAGAATAATGATGTTACGCTCTGAGCTACCCCCGAGACGCGGACACGGGACCTAAGATCACAAGTGACCCCAAGCTAACCCTCATGGCATGACATGAGCATACTAAGAATAATAATAACTGATGCGGAAGTTAAATCATGAAAATAAGTGATGGGGAATACCCTTATACTAAACTGAATATATCAAACTCTAATACTAAGCTAAATCTAACTATGTCTGAATATAGCCTCTAACTAACTAGAAGTGATGGGACATGCCCCAGCTAAGCCTAGCAAAACTGGAACTAAAACAATGAAAACTGAAAGATAACATGACTATTGTCCTCAAAGAATGAGGACTCACCACTGATGTTGCTAAACTGGAGATCGGGAACCGATCTAAGCGTGATCTGGATGCTGAGAACCTGAACCTACATCACGAGAAGATGTAGTGCAGAGTATGCGTCAGTACTTGAAAGGTATTAAGCATACAAGATAGAGTAAAGCTGAAATAAACACATAACTGAACAAGCAATAAAGCAAGAGCATAATCTGAACATGATATAGATACTAAATACTGAGCTAACTGAATGCAATGACCAAACTTATAACATACTGAGACTGAAGAATCAAAAATATGACTGAAATCTAGGGACCTAATGGGCGAAAGTAACACACTAGTGAAATCACACATACGTGGTTACGAATTCCATAGAGAAATCTTTTGATTTCGGGGATGGAACTAATGGAACCTTGTTGCGTTCTTGAACTAGGGTTTGGTCGCCTCTTTCTTCTCTCTAGAGTTCAAATTTTCTAAGTTTGATGAAAAAATTGACTTAGGTAAGTTCTAGTTCTGTTTCTAGGATAAAACTGACCAAAACCACGTAGTTTAGGGTTAAAACGACATAGTTTAGGGGTCCAACAAATAGGGAAAGACCAAAAAACCCCTGACATAAGTTGCAGATGAGGCTGACCACGACCACTTTCACAGACCGTGAAAGGGACCACGGAACATGAAAGCCCTTATGGTCTTCACTTGGTCCTATGGTTCTGAAGGTTTGGTCCACGAGCCACTACCACGGCCCGTGTGGAGGACCACAGACCGTGAAGGTCTTCGTGGTCCTCACTTGGGCTGAGGTTTGGAGGCTCAGGTCTGAGGGCCTACTGGCTGGCCTTCACAGACCCTACCACGGGCCGTGTGGAGGACCAAGGACCGCTTAGGCTTAAGGGTCTGAGGGCTAGTTTAGGAGGGCTACTGCCTAAGTCTTCATGGATGCCCCCACGACCCGTTTTCAGGACTACGGACCATGAAGGTCCCCGTGGTCCTTACTTGGGCGAGGGGTGTCTGAGGGCTAGGCTTTGGGGCCTACTGGTTCAACCACTACGGGTGCCACCATGGCCAGTCATCAAGACCATGGACCATGAAGGTGCCCGTGGTCAGATGCCTGGGCCTGGTGACTTCCAAGTCATGACCACGAGCAGGTCAACGGACCGTGGACCCTATCACGGCCCGTGAACCCTACCGTGGTTCACTGCTTCAAGTAGCTAGAATTTCTGTAATTTTTTGCTAGGTCTGGTTTTCGAGGTGTTACAAATGCTCTATAGTTTAGGGTCTACTCAGTATGCCAGGGTCGCCTACCCCCACCAGTTCTCTGTCGTTTCTTCCGTCTGAGTTCTTTCGGAAGGTACCTTTACTCCCCTTTGATTCTAAACACTCTAAACTACTTCTAAACATCTAGAAATCATTCATAACATGAATCATAACCTTGAATTCATAATTCAAATTCAAGGTAGAGTTAAGAGTCAATTCTTGAGAGTTCCTTCGAACATTTTGAGAAAGTCCCTTTGAGTCTTTTTGAAGAATCTTCTACAACTTCTAATAACTTGTTTCAAGACTCGAGCAAGTGAGTATGAGAATGAGGAGAATGTATTCATGAGCCTACATTATCATCACGAGATCATTCATATAATGAACCATAACTCTTGAATTCATAATTCAAATTCAAGAGAGAGTTAAGAGTAGAGTCCAAGAAAGTCTTTGAGTTCAATTGTGAATCTTTTGAGGTCAACTATCCAGTTGAGCTATGTTTTGAGAAAATGAGTATGAGAATGAGAAGAGTCGTATACATGAGTCCAATATTGTTATGTAGTACTCGAGTTGAGTCGTTCATGCCCATAAATTTTGCATGAACTTCGTAAACTGAGCATCTTTGAGAGAAGTAGTACCTTCAAGTTCTAAGTCTTGAGTATTGAGTTCCTAATCCTTTTGAAATTATATTCCTATTCATGGGACTACTACATGTTACCCATGTAGGTCTTTGAGTTGAGTAGTTCATGCCCATAATTCTGCATGAACCCTATGAGTCGAGCAGTCTTGAGATGAGAAGTATCATTGAGTCCTTGAGTTGAGTAGTTCAAGCCCATAAATCCGCATAAACCCTCTGAGTCGAGCATTCTTGAGATGAGTAGAATCATTGACTCCTTGAGTTCTAGAGTTGTTAAGTTCCAAGTATCGAGTTCTATGCATGGTTATTGAAAACCTTGAATTAAGTCGTTCACGTTCATAATTCGGCATGAACCCTATTTTAAGAAGTCTTTTTACAAATTGTTTTAAAACTTGTTTTAAAGACTTGAGCATATGAGTTTGAGGAAGAGTATAGCTGAGTTCATTTTCTCTAAAATGACATATGGAAACTAAGTATTCCCAAGAGTAAATGTTTTCACATTTAAGGTGAGAGGAAACATCGATTTTCAAAAGAGTTTTCGTGAGCAGTTTTAGTACCATATCTTTTAAGAGAGATTTTTTTTGAGTAATAATCTCAAACCACAGAAAAAGTTATGTTTCTAAATATATGAGCTAGTTACATTTTGGGAGTAGTATTGAGTACCGATATGGGGACGAGTTCAGATAACTTAAGTCTCCATAAATCATGTAGCCAACGTGGGTGGTGGACAGGCAATTTTCATTTTCATCTTTTTTCTTTTACTTTTTGTCTTTGTTCGCCTTCTTCAACTTCCGACAAAACTTCTTTGTGCATTCTTTCATGTTATAATGATAGCACTCAATATCATTAACTCTGCCTCTAGATTTGTTTCTATTATGTTCTCTATTCTGAAAATCGTGATTCTTGCTTCTCCCCCTAGGGCCAGGACATCCGACAAAGAAAAACCTTGAGATTTTCTTCTCATCTCATCATTTAGAACGTTGCTTTTGACGAAATCCATAGAGATCACACCATCCAAAGAAGAATTTTACAATGAAGTTCTAAATGATTCCTAAGAGTTCAATAGAGAACCAAGTAGAAGCAAACCTAATTTGTGTACAAAATCGAACCGAAAACCGAACCAAACCGCAAACCGAGTCAATCTGGAAAAAAAACCCGACTAGTGATTTGGTTTGACTTGGTTTGGTTTTGAAAAAAAAAAACCAACTATATTTGGGTTGGTTTGGTTTTAACTAAAAAAAACCAACCCGAGACCAAACCAATCTGACATTATATATATAATTTTAAAATTTTATTTTATACATAAAAATATTTACTTTGATATAATTTTTAAATATTTCTTATACTTTTTCATAGTTTTTATCTTTTAATATATTATTTCAAGTTTGAAACTTAGAATTATGAATGGGCAATAAAGATTATAGTCCACAAATGTTGGTAATTATAATAAAGCTTAAATCAAAATCAAATTAATACTAATGCAAAAAGAAAATCAATTCAACACTAAGAATGACAATAATATTGAATATTTGTTCTTTATTTTTACATTGGTTTAGACAATTAAAATACATAATCTAATTTTAATTTCCTTTAATATTTAGTCATGTAACTAATACTTATTAAACTTAATTTTAGCATGATTTAGTACTTTTAAATTATGATCATTTTCATTATGACTTGTTAATTTGCAATATTTGTTTTACGCGATTTCATTATTATTATTTTTGTTGGATATTTTCATATCATATTGTGTTATATTTTTAAGAAACATCTTAGATTGTTGTATTTTGGTAGGACTAAAGAAATATTTGAAGTACAAGTAAATTATATGTTTGTATAAATACTTTATCAGAAAAAACCCGAAACAACTCGAAAAACCGGAAAACCCGAAAAAACCCGAGGTTGAAATACCCGAGTTTTATTGGTTTGATTTGGTTTATAAATTTAAAAATCCAACACGAATGATTTGGTTTAATATTTGAAAAACCCGAACCAACCCGGTTATGTACACCCCTACCTAGAATATATTCATCAAATTTAATGCCCATAGTAACTAACTGGTTCATGATCCCATGAAAGTTATTCAGATGATCTGTCATTAGAGAATCATCATGGTATTTTAAGCTCAACATTTGTTTTATCAAGAATATTGTATTGTTTCCAGACTTCCGAGCGCATACAAACTTTCAAGATGCTCATATAGAGTCTGAGCATGTGTCTCTCTAGAATATGGTTCACCACATTATTGTCAACCCACTGCTTAATAAATCTACAAATCTTTTTGTGCAACAAATTTCACTCTTCATCTATTTTATTATCAGGATTTATAGTGGTACACTGATTGATAAAAATTCTTAACATAGAGCAGATATTCCATTTTCCCTTTCAAATGGTATAATTAGCGTCATTCAAAGTAATCATCATAATTGTGTTTGCTTCCATTGTTCCCCAAAAAATAGAGACATTGCAAATCAAAGCTCTAATACTAGTTTATCGAAAAAATGTGGAATAACACAAAAATATTAACAGTTAAACAAAGGAATACATTAAAAAAATAATGACACCAAGAATTTTACGTGAAAATCTTTTTAAATAAAGGAAAAAACCACAGGTCAAAAACAACAATTGATATCACTATAGCAAGATATTTTACACTGTGTAGTCAAGAGTACAATACTCAAAGTGACTACTTCACGCTCAAAACCCTCTTTTGTTCTCTCCTTACTAAAATATCCCTCACACTCTATTTTTCCTTCAAAAACTATTTTTTTCATAATCTATGATATACCTCACTATGCTCTCTAATATTTTTTTTCTCCCTGTTTTGGTGTGTATACAAAATGAGCAAAAGTTCCCAATTTATACGAAAAGAAAAGCATGCATGTGTCACTTGACATAGGCAAATGTAGCAATTTCAAGATGTGAAGAGATCTTTTGGCTGGTTGTCAATTTCAACAAAGGTGTGTGAAGAGATCTTTTGGCCTGTTGACAATTTCAACAAAGGTGCGAGTAAATCTTTTGTCCATGCTATTGATCCCTATCAACATATGCTAGGAATCGGGTACTACACATGCTCCTTTGATGAAAGATCGCAGGTGTGGCTCCTTCCTATGGTCTCTACTGCCAACTCGTTTCACTCCAGTTTATCGTAGCAACTACAGCAAGCTGACTAACTAGACTATACAAGCATTGCAGATGCTCAACGTTACCACAACTTGTACCATTTGGAGCAAATACATTTACTTCTCTGAAATTATAGCATCTTGAAATTACCTCAGGAAGATGCTTGTAAATGAGAACATAAGTCTAGGGAGAGTTATGGATTTCTGGCTCACTAATGTCATTTCATTCAGTAGTTTTACATATTATACAACAAATGATAATGGATGTTTTTCACTAATGCTTACACAGATAATCGAAAGGTTGGTATTGTCTTCAATATGCTGTTAAGTATGTTTACAGATATATCATGCAGAATTATTCATAAGGATTCAAAAAAGGGAATGAAATCACCATGTTTTGGCTAAATGAGAGAGCACATACACATCTTTCACCTCCTAGCAATTACAGTACATATGTTGATGCTTAATTAGTTCATGAAGCCAATAGTTTCTTGTTCGTTCCAAAACCTGGCAAAACTAGTACATGGACGTCATACAGGAAGATACTGTAACGGTTCTAGGAAGAACAAAATCTCGAAAAACAATAATATCACTGCTAAGGATAGCTATCCTAAAGTTGAAATGATGTGAGTTGTAATACCTTGAATTGCTTGTGCTTTACTTTTTTCCCCTAACATTTGACACCAAATCCTTCAAGAACTTAGCTGATTTCGTGATTGGCGAATTCACGGCCATCAAGTTATACAAAACATTCTCAACTTCAACAATTGATGGCCTTGTTTTAAACCTTGAAACCACTTTCAACTCTCCATCTTCTTCGACGAACACATACCATTTCTCACCACTCAAAACACCATCTTTAACACATTTAAACATCACCCCTTTTCTATTACTCAATATCCCTCTAACCTCCAATCCCATAAATGAAAACACAACCTCAAATGAACCAACAAATCCACTCATCTCACCAAAACTACTCTCTTCATCAAAACCCCATTTAGGATTAAAAATCACCACAGGCTTTGGGTACAATGTATCAGAAATCTCCTTCATTACAGTCAATCTTGAAGCCTCTGGAGCCATAAACACTACCACATCAGCAGAAATTTTAATTGATGAAATATCTAAATTTTCAATAATGGGGTTGGAAGATTTCTTCTTCTCAAATTCTGTTTGTGCAGCTTGGGTTAAGGTTTGGTTAGGCCATAAAAGTAGAATCTTGATTTTTGGGGATTTTCTTTTGATGGGCATTTCTCCAAAAATGTCAAAAGCAAGTTGGGCTAATGCAGACGGGGAGTCATCAACAACTGGAATTTCGACACGAAATCTTGGTTGTTTGAGTTTCTTGATTTTCCCAATGAGTTTGGGATTGTTGAGGGGTTTCTCTAAAGTAGTTGAAAGAGAGAATTTTGCTTGAGAAATGGCATCTTCTTTGGTTGTAGGTGGAGTCGGAGAAGATGGTGAACATTGAAGAGGTGAAAAATCTGACTTGGGTTTTGTGAAGAAAACAGAGTGATAAAGATTGTTAAGTTGTTGTTTTGATCCTAAAAAGCTTAAGGAACTTGTTGTGTTATGAAGTTTGTTCAGCTTGAACTGGAATGAAGGATGAAATTTTACAAGATTGGAAGCCATTTGAAGTCAATTCTTGTCAAAAGGAACAGAGTTTTTGCTAAGAAAATAGGTACAATTATGGAAATATGTGTTCATCTGGATAAGGCTGTAGAGAAGTTTCAGTAGCCTCACACAACTTGAAATTGTAAAAATCTTGGTTAGTCATTACAGGTGTCAAAATTAACGCATGAAATCGTAACTCGACAACTTATTCAAGTTTGGACTAATTATTGGCCTGTCCACTTTTACATTTGAATTTGAGGACTTTATAACTCTATTTGGATGGTAGTTACGTATTGATATCATATTGTATCATATTGTTCTAACGAATACTGTGGATATATTGTATCGTTCTCAATCATTACATAATGTCACGTATACATAAATTGAATGATAAATCTATCAAAAAAAGTAAGGTACAAGGTAAAGTTACTACAAAAAGATAGGGTAAAGGATAAAATAGAGTTATTAAATAATAAGTGAAGACAAAATGAGAAGAAAATATTAAAGTAACGATGTAATCACACCAAATCAGTCGTTACATAAAATGGGTTTTTTCGTTATTACTTAACAACGAATTCAAACAATACAAAACAATATAACTTAAATACCAATAAAAATAAACATTTTATTTAAACTAACAATACAATACAATAACAACCATCTAAACAAGGTACGTACTCTAAACCTAGTAGGATAGAAGTATGTGAACAACATAATGTTTAATCCCCACGTAAACAAAATTTCAATTGTTTACTTGTAGTGCATACTTCCAAGAAAATAAAACTGCAACATAAAATACACTAACTTGCAACCTGGAGATCAACTGTTTATACTTGAATTAATTTGTTTTTGTTTTTCACACTTCAAAGATTTCCAACAAAATAATCCTTTTCTCCAGAGAAAGGTACAAAAAAAGAATAGGTAAATTATCACACAAGTAACTCCCCATAAAAAAATGACAAGTATAGTAATACAAAGCCCCATATGCTATTGCTGATACAAAGACAATACTTAATCCACTATACAAATTGGAGGTGGATGTTGTTAGAGGTAATATAGTTTCTCAGTTAAATATCAAACTGCCATACAGAATTACAGACAAACCAATTCTAAAAGCTAGAACGAGAGTTCTGCTAAAAAGTTAGCCAATGCTTAGGCGAGAATCTATGGGACGCAAGCTAGTTTGACGCCTTGGGATCCCAATCTCACATGCATTAACCCGTGCAGCAAATCGAAGTGAACACAGGGATTCACCCACAGATGGAGGATCCGGTGAAACATTAACAAACATTAATGTCTTCGAGTTACCACCTAGACAGGGCTGAGTAAAACATGCAATGATCAGCAGGTGTGTGAAACAAAAGGTGTGAATATACACAACTGTTAAAATGACATTGGAAACATACAGATCAATCCTAAAAGTATACCTTTACCATCCTAGGAAATTAACCAGAACCATGTATTTTAACTAGGAGCTGAATAATCATTTTTACCTGGAGAAGGTATGTGAGCTTTGAGTTCCTAAAAGGCACATGCTCCTCTTTCTTTGCTAGAGCAAATATGACATCACTTAGAGACGATAGACTCTTGTTGATGGCCTGAATGAAACTCGTGGATAACAGGGAAATAAGTTAAAAGAACATCTTGGGAAGTAGGAAGTTCTTGAAAAGAGATTGAAAGTTTCAAGCAAATACTTGAGTTTCTTTTAGCCGATCTCCAGTACACCCACTCTTGGATAGACGTTCACTTCCAGCGAGATCAATCAAATTGAGTACACCTTGTACTTGTTGCTCGGTACTCTAAGATAGGATACTATTAGTCAACTGAAAATACTTATAGAAGAGGCAATCAAAATGGCATGCTAAATGTTAGGTGAATGTCCCCGAACCTCATTCACACCAGAAATTCTCAGAGTGAAGACAAAATGGCTCCTTGAAGACTGTTGGTTCATCTGAGTCTTCCCAACAGATCTACACAAAGAAGAAATAAAACGATAACTCAATAGACCACAGGTCTCACAAATTTTAACTCCATTTCAGTCCAAATATAAGAATACTTGGACCCCCTAATATATATATATATATATATATATATATATATATATATAGAATGACAAGTGATCGCATATCAAACATATTAAAGGTACAAATGACAAAAAGAATTGTTTCAGCAGTAAATCAAACAGGAAACAAAAGACTATTTTATGCAAAGGCTGATGTTACACACCCTACATTTTTGTTAAGTTTTAAGTTCACATGCATGCTCTAAGTTAAAAAAAATAATGTGTTTTATATGTTGGGAAGGTGTTCAATGCTTAAAATTTATCTCGGCGGTATAGGGATGTAAAGGACTAAGTGGAGTTTGATTTTAATGTTAATGGAAAGATGTCCAAAGCAGTGTTCTTAATGGCACTCGCCATTCGCCAAAGGTGAGAAGGCGAGGCGAGGCGACCCTGTCGCGCCATTTCCCAGTGAGGCGCGGCGATATCGATTAGGCGACGTGAGGCGACGTGAGGCAACGTGAGGCGACGTAAAGGCGACGTGAATGGCGGCGCCTTTTAGTATTAAAATTTTTAAAAGGTTTTGACTTAATAATATTAGTCAAAATTAGGGTTTTTTTTCATATTTCCAAAATTGGGACTCAGACGCACTCTTCTTCTCCTTCAACCTCGCGATTCTCTTCTTCTCCTTCAGTCGACTACTTGGGACTGGTCATGACTTGCGATTCTCTTCTCCTTCTTCAACCTCGCGATTCTCTTCTCCTTCAACCTCGCAATTCTCTTCTCCTTCAACCTCGCGATTCTCTTCTCCTTCAATCGACTCGCGCGAAAGGTATGGCCTCTTTTCTTTCTTCTTCTCCTTCAGTCCTCTTCACTGTAATATGTAATATGCTCTGTTTGTTTCCTCTTTTTCTTCAATGCTCTGTTTTTTTCCTCTGTTCACTGTAATATCCTCTGTTTTTTCTTTTTACTGTGCTGCTGCTGAATGCTACTGCTTTCAGCTTTTTACTGTGCTGTCTATTATTTTATTTTTAAAAAAATTCTTCTATAGTAATTACTAATTAATATAGTATATGTTGTATTGTACAATAGCGAATTCAATGGCGGATGTTAGCAAAAAGAGGGACATTGGATGGAATTATGGTACTCAAGGAGCAACGAAAGATTCGGTTAATTGTAACTTTTGTGGGAGTACTTTTAATGGTGGAATAACTCGACACAAACAACATCTAGTGGGTGGTTTCAAGAATGTTAAACAATGTACAGCTTGTCCATCGGAGATTAGAGAAGAAGTAAGGGCTTATATGCAAAATAAAATCGCTAATAATCCCAAATTTCAAGTGAGGCAGCAATGATCATCAATATTTTGGTGAATTCTCCAATCGGTAGTGTATTTCTTGGTTCTGTCGATGCTAGCAATGAATCTACCGATTCCACCAAAATGTACAAGTTGTTTGAAAGCACTATTGAAAGAATTGGACCGGAAAATGTTGTACAAATTGTCACTGATAATGCTAGTGAGAATGTTAAAGCGGGAAGCATGATGATGGGTGCATACCCACACATTTATTGGACTCCATGTGCCGCTCATTGCATCAACTTGATGTTTGGTGACATATTCAAGGTTAAGCCATATGCTTCCGGTAATATCACTCTCATATCTTCTAACTTTCTTTATAGTCAATATTTAATACTTATTAGCTACTAATTACTATAATCTTACCTTAACAGTTTTTAAAAAGGTCATCAGAATCCATTCTTACATTAGTCAAAGGCCATTGTTGTTAAACTTGATGAGAAAATTCACCAAGGAAAGAAATTTGGTGAAACCGGCCAAGACAAGATTTGCAACGGCCTTCTTAACTTTGAGAGCTGTGTACATACAAAGAAAAAAGTTGAGAACTTTAGTCCTCTCAACTGAATGGACTTCAAGTAAATTTGCAAAGGAAACTTTGGGGAAAGAAGTTGCCAATCTTATTATTTCTGCCCACTTTTGGGATGATGTTGTTCGAGCACTTACAGTTTGTGGCCCTTTGACAAAAGTGCTTCGTTTGGTGGATGGGGAGAAAAAACCACCAATGGGCTATATTTATGAAGCAATGGATAGAGCCAAAGAAACTATTGAACGGGGTTTTCGTGGAATTAAGAAGCAATATGAGAAAGTGTTTGAAATTATTGATGCAAGGTGGTCTGACCAACTCCATCGGCCTTTGCATGCTGCCGGCCATGTTTTGAACCCAGGATTGTATTATAAAGCTCAAGAAGAGGGAACTTTACTACAAAGTCTGTGGACCGAGTATTATGCATGTGTTGAGAAGATGATCCCCGATACAACAATACAAGATTTACTAGTCGCTGAGCTTCCTAGGTACAAAATGGCGAATGGACTATTTGGTTGTGGTCCGGCTAAAAGAGCTAGAGACACAAGGTCACCGGGTAAGTGAGTTGATTTAGCTCTTACTTAAATTATTCGACTTATTTACACTCATTAACCTCTAAATTTATTTTATTATAGTGGAATGGTGGTCTCTATTTGGTAGTGAAACACCAAACTTGCAAAAGTTTGCCATGAAAGTATTAAGCCTAACTTGTAGCTCATCCGGATGTGAGCGAAATTGGAGTATTTTTGAACACGTAAGTAAAAAAATTATATCCTAATTTCCATATTATATTATTATCAATATCTATTAGTTAATATCTCTAACTTATGTGTAGATTCATTCCAAAAAGAGGAATAGGCTTGCACTATCGCGTCTCAATGCTCTAGTGTACATTAAGTACAATAGAACATTGAAATGTCGTTATGATGCTCGTGATCTCATTGATCCAATTCGCTTGGATAACATTGATGATTCAAATGAATGGTTAGTTGGATGCCCCGAAGATCAAGAAGATGAACTAGTATATGAGGATGATGATCTTAATTAGGGTAGTGTTGCTACGGCAATTGGAGCTGATGAGAGTATCTATCATCTTAGGGGACTTTCTTCAAGATCAAGAGCACTTGACAAGGGCAAAGGAGTAGAAACTTCATCTACAAGTTCAACTTCAAGTAGGACTCGGACACTAATTGATGAAGACTACGAGGAGGGAAGATGAGGAGCAATATAATGATGTAGAGGATGTTGATCTTCAAGAGTTGGATAGTTTTGAAGAAGAATAGACTTTCGAGTTCTAGTATTATCTATTGAATTATTGTGTCTTTAAAGTTCTAGACTTTTAGTATCTACTTTTTGTTTTTGAATTGAAATATTTGCTAATATATGTTATTGCTATTGAGATTGTGGATATTTATATATGCAATTAAATATTTTAAATTTTTGGTATTAATTGGCGCCTTGATTCAAAAAGGCGATCGCCTCGCCGCTCGCCTCGCCGCATGGCGAGGCAGGCCCTTGTCGCCTTTTGTCGCCTCTCGCCGTCCAAAACACTAGTCCAAAGTGAGCATAGCCTAACTTCAAATGTGCACAACCCTTAGAAATTAAGATCACCTATAGTTTCAGAAGGAAACTTGTAGCTCTTGGGATATAGTTTATAATGCTTAAAAGTTTCTTCAATGAGACGTCCGGCGCAAATTTATGTCAATTTTACCCGTGTGTGTACAATTGAAGGTTTACGCCACTTTGGGTTGATGCTAGCCATTGAAAATCAATGGCCACCATTAGAAGTTTAGAACCCTCCGTATCGCAAGCTAGGCATTAAGAATTTAATGCTAGGACGACTAGGAGAACTACTATATTGCTGAGAGTATACTCTTCCTCATCTTTCATTATTCATCTTTTATGTCCCGGGCGGTCCACGAACTCGGACTCGGTGGCTAAGGTCCTCACTTATCTCATCACATGAAGTTCTAAAAAGGCCTTTCAACTCTTTTCTATTCCGCAGCAGGACGATTACTCAACACTAGCAGCCTCAAAACTCATTGGAAGGGTTTCTGTTAGGCATTAAAATTTGATGCTCAAGATAAGGCTTCACCAATTTTCTGTTTGACAATAACCACCCCCCCCCCCCAACAAATCAGACCCAAACTCAAAGTGGATGAATGAGAGGTTTTACCATTTAAGTTTGATGCACAGCACTAAAGCTTCACCAATTTAGTATCTAGATCAAATGTTATTTGGGGCATTGTGAAAATGTGAATTGACAAGCAGGTACATCAAGAATGATATGATGTACGAGTGTTAAGAAGTGATTTCAGGATCAAGGTGAGTGGAGACCTAACTTTAAGAAGTGATTTCCCTCAATTAATGCTTGTTTCACGTGTTTTAAATATCTTAAAGGTTGTTCTGTGAATTCTCTTATGGGGACGAGCGGGTACGAGTGTTACCATTGTATAAATTTTATGACTACAATTTGATTCAAGTGATACTTATGATAATTTTAAAGGTTTTATAATTACGACTCGTGATATTTACCTGAAAGAAAAGTGATATAGAAATGATATGATGTTCACTTCTGACTATCATGCTCATGTTTAAGCCTGAGGATTGTATTGGTGATATGAATGACAAAAAACATATCTTGGGATGTATTGTTTCCTTCCTTGCTCTTTTTATATTTGAGCAGTGTCACAAAGACCTTATGATGTACTTTGATAATCTTAAAAGCTCCAAACTTGTCTAGAAGGCTTGTTTTGGGCCCTTGGCTTATATGCTACTCTTGTTGTGGTCTACATGTTGATTAGGACTGTAATATTAATGTTGCCTTCCTATGAAATGATTTAGGCTCTCAGTGACGGCAATATGATGGTGTCATTATGGGCACATTGTCAATGATAGATGTAGAGGTTAAGGATTCGTTCAGCAGGAGAAACTTTGTTGGATGCCAGTCTTGGCCCCCTAGTTTGGGTCGTGACAGATGACATAATAAATTGCTAGAAAGATTGAAGAAAATATAAGGTGGTTTTACCTGCTTTCTGCTGCCAGCCCAAAAAGTTTAGAAACCTGACTATAGCAATGAACATCCACAATTGTCAGATCGGATACATGGGTATTGCCATTCACATCATGTTTGATGGCATATTGCTTTCCTACATGTTCTGGTCGGGATGCATCAAAACTAGACGAATTTGATGTTGATAAAAGATCCCGAATAGTTTCATTGTAAATTTCAAGCATTGAGACCTGAAATATGGTGAAAACACTTTCAGAAAAAAGAAACAAATCAAATTGAGAAATGATCATTACAAACCTCCATTACTAACCTGCATTTTATAGTTCCACCCTTGGTTTTGAAGAGACTGCCTGGTCTTAAATACCTGCTCTAAAGAGCGTGGAATAAGCCCTTTCTGATTATCAGAGTCTGGCTTGCCCACCATTGTGTGAGTTTTACCGGAACCAGTCTGACCGTAAGCAAATATGCAAACCTGAAAAGGAAAAGGAGGGTAACAAGCTAACAATTTTCGTGAGGCTGCAGATAAACATTTTCTTCCTCATTCAGCAACGATTTGGAACTTTAAAGATATAATCAATGTTTATTTTTTACATGTAACACCAGTTAGCCAGAAACAAGGAGCACGTAACTAAGGATGATTCAGAGTATTGATTCTTTTGCGAGACTTAAAGACATCATTTGCGGTAGGGCACAAAATTTAAAGGCATCTCACCTTATAACCGTCAAGAGCACTCTGTACAAGTTGGGATATCTCAACAAAAACATCTTCTTGTGAAGCCTCAGGCATGAATACTTTGTCAAATGTGAACGATTGTTTTTGTCCTTAAAATAACACAAAGTTCGAAGTTCAATGTCAAAATAAAAACTAAAATAGAAAAGGAAAAAACAAATTCTTGCTGGTTGAATGCATTAGAAACAAGTGCACACCATTTTGGATCAAATCGATGCCTCTTCCTTGTGCTTCTGTTGAAGTTGGAAAAGAGATAACCTTTGTTTCTGTACTGACAGCGTCATCAGACAAAAATGGCCTCACCCTGCAGAAAACTCTAATGTTGCCTTTCAATTCCTGCATTGGCAGAAGATTCAGAGTGAACATCTAATTTGAATCCAAAAGTCAATTTAAGGTAGCTTCACATTAGTGATCATAAAGTACCAGAATAGTATTGTGCAATTTTTTACGCAGTTTCTCTCCTTCAACAATTTTAGTTTCGGCATCAGCAAGACAGTTCTGCAAGTCAAAAATAACGTTCTTCTGCTCTTCATATTCTTCTTTTGTCCTCACAGCTGACATGTCGGACATCTAACAAAGTGATTAAACATTTGAAATATTTGAGAGGATTATCTTCTAAAAGCTCATGAGGTTAGATATAACACTGTAAATTCAAACAAAGAAAGGTCATAGAAATGCTGTGTCACCTCGAGTTTTTTCTCTGCAAAGGCAAGTTGTTGCTGCAATCTTTTTATTTGTTCACACTGAGACAAACATGTCTCCTGCGAAATAATTCAGGAAGAGATTATTATCTGATGCACATATATATTTGGATTTGCCTAGTTGAGAGAAATCAAAACAGACAAACCTCCAGCTGATTGGTCTTTATCGCCATGCCTTCTAACTCGGCAATAGATTTTCCAGTGCATTCCTTATATTTTATCACTTCAGCTGTTAGAACCTGAACTTGTAACGATTGCTGATCACGATCATCCCTCATTTTTTGCAGATCTCCTCGCAAGAATCCTACTTCACTAGCTAAAGCCTCTTTTTGTTTGACAGACTCATCCTGAACAGCCTTGTGAAATCGAAAGGTAAAATAAGAACATGAATCGGTTGATGGCACACCTAATCTTCAGATTACAAAGCTGAGTAGTCTAGATAATCAAGATGAACAAACCATTTGGAGTTACATATCATGAAAACCCCAAATAAAATCATTAAATTAATCACCCGATTACAATGCATGCAACACCATCAGCGAGCAGAAAATGAGAGAAGGACCATCTATAATATTCATAAACCATCATGTAAAAATCTGAAAAGAGTTGTAAAACAATAAAATTCTGGACAGTTTGCAGAAATGAACAAAAGAAACATTGAAAGGTGTTAAATGTTCCTGAACGAAACAACAGTTCATGAAAGTATCACTGGTGATGCTAGCAACTTGAATAAAAAAAGCAGAAGAAACAACTAATCAAGGACTTACTCTAGAAGAAGTGAGCTGTTCCTGCAAAGAAGTATAATGACCCCTAAGTCCACTGAGATTTTCAACCACTGCAGCTTTCTCTGTCTCCACGCGCTTCAGTGTTTCATTGACTGTACCAAGGTCTTTCTGGAGCCTACTGTTATAATCCTGTAAATTTTTGTTGTACTCTTGTAACCCCTTGTATGTATTACTTAGAGACTGGATCTGCACATATTAGGATTTTAAGCTATGTTCTTACCAATGGATTCACCACTGTAATGAAGCCAAACCAATATGCCTGAGATTCTTTCTTACCTTCTGATTTGCACTTGCAGTGTCTTGTTGAGCTCTTTTGAGCTCTTCTGAAAGGAAAGCTTGCAGTTTCTCTGCTGTATCTCTAGCATGTTTCTCTCTATTATAAGAATCCACTGCTTCCTGATGAACAAATTAGCAATTAGAGAAAATTAAATCTATGAAGTAAGAAATATACAAACTTAATGATCATTGCCCTGCAAAGCCTACCAACTTGGCTGCCTCCTCCTTGGCAAACTTTTCCTGGAGTGCCTCAATATCTTTTCTCAACTCCTTGATGATTGAATTCAACTCTTCCTCTTTGACATTCATTAGCATCTCTAAACAAAACGAAAAAGCTAATATAAGTCTAAAATTCATCCCAGGGCACAAACTCATACTATTGCTACACAACCATACCCATCTCATTGCATTTTTTCTCGGCCAACTCTAACAAGCCGCTGAGTGATGCCTGTTCTGTAACATAGTTTCCTTCAAGCTGTTGGAACCACTTAATACATAACTTGAGCCTTCTTATATAATCTGACATAAGATCACATTTTTCCTAATAGAAGCAGTAGAAATCTTTGCATCAATATACATGAAGCAGATACATATTGAGTTAATAAGAAAACAGTTAACTTTCCACGCACAGCATTGGCTACTTCTATTAACTTTACTGTTAGCACCTTAATTAATTAACAAAATAACCAAAACTACAACCACATT
>JAJTWQ010000482.1:0-87352 GCA_029007595.1 Solanum commersonii | reverse complement strand
TGTGAAATTGAATATTGGGTATATTATATTATATGAAAACTCTCAGGGTTGTAGTGTTTGGGGAAATTATGACTTAACCTTAGACTTGAAATTTAGGAAATATGAGATTTGACCTATTGGTTGGAATCAAGACTTAGGAACTTGATTATAAATTGAGTGAGCTTTTGGGTTTAGGCTAAACCTATAGAGACATGAGTGTTGTTAGTTTTGGAATCTTATTGTGACTATGTACTTAAATAGATTGCATTGATTTGGAAGCTCAACGAAAAGGGAAGGCTCAAGTCTCGGAGTGATCGTTCGATTATTTGAGGCAAGTGGATTTCTAAACCCTTGTTAAGCGTATGGAATTCGTGTATTTCCTTGTGGTATATGGTTGGGAGTAATGTGATCAATTGTTTGTGTAATGTGTTGAGAATTGTTTGACAAACTTGTTGACCCATTGTATACTTGTACCCTGATTGTGTTGTTGTGATTTATGCAATGTTATGAAAATGGTCATCTCCTCATTATTTGTGTGAACATGTTAATTGCATTGTTCTGAGACATGATTGTGATAAGTGTTATGTGATGAGATGATGTACCATTTCGAGGGACGTATCGCGCGCCGCGATGGATACTATATTTCGAGGGACGTATCGCACGCCGCGATGGTTACTATTATCGAGGGTCGTATCGTGCGCCGCGATGGATGCATGGATAGACATGTCCCCCATGGGTCCCGGACTGAGACGGGTGTGTATCATTAGGTCGAACATGCATCACTATATTTGACATTGCATTTCATTGCATTGCATTTTTATTATTGATGAACTTGACCTTATCTGTATTCTCGATATTGTGAGTGCCTTTACGTGAAACTTGTTATTGATGAATATTGAAATGTTATTGAGAATATATAATACATTAGAGTCTTTGTTGTTGAGTTTGTATGTTTTGTAAACGTGAATTGTTAGGTTGAAATTTGGTTTATGCAGGTTGTAGTTATGGAGGTTAGGATGGGGTGTAAGGAGTACCCGTATTCTGTACCCTTAGCTTGTGTTTAGAGGTTTTCTTATTGAGTACCGTGTGATTTAGTACTCACCCCTTGCTTCTACAATCTTTTGTAGGTTACGAGCCCGGATCTTCGTGATACCTTTCATTCTCTTCGTTTCCGAGGCTTTCTGTGGAGATCTGAGAGGTAGCTGTTTGTCATCTCAGCAAACCTTCGTGCTCCTGTTTATGATTTTGTTTTTACTTGAAAGACAATGTCATTCGAGACTTGCATAGTTTATTTCAATTCTAGTATTTACATTAGAGGCTTGTGCACGTGACAACCAGGTTTTGGGGATTGAATTAAGTTGACTTGTTTTTGTAATAGTAAATGTTATTGAACTTTACTTTATTTCCGCACTTTATCGAAATGATTGGTTTTAGGCTGACTTGTCTTGGTGGGATACGACGAGTGCCATCACATCCATTTTTTGATCGTGACAAAATGGTATCAAAGCCCCAGGTTCATAGGTCTCACGTGAATACAAGCCGAGTCTACGTAGAGTCTCAAGGATCGGTACGGAGACGTCTGTACTTATCTCTGAGAGGCTATAAAGACTATTAGGAAACTTCCTTTTTGTTCATTCTTTCTCATCGTGCGTGGTTATCTTCTTTAGTACTTGTTATTGTATACTCTTTTGACGATGACGAGGACTAGAGCGGCTTGCTATCGGTGGTAGAGGGGAGGCACTTCCCGAGGCGGTTGTTGAGGCCCCGGCTAGGGGTAGGGGTAGAGCCCGAGCTAGAGGTCGTGCTCGTGGAACGGCACTAGCCGAGAGGTCGTGGCCGTGGAGCAGCACCAGTGAGAGGTCGTACTAGAGAGGCCTCTCCTGAGCCTCAGATTGATGACAGAGAGGACCAGGTTCCTCCAGAGCCTGCAGTCACACCTTTGCTTCAAGATATATTGTTAAGGGTGTTAAGTGTACTTGAGAGCTTTACAAAAATCATGTTCGTCCTCGAACATAAGGTGAAAGAAAGTACCTGAAGCTTCAAAAAGTTGAGGATATCTGGCACGCATGTCAGACTCTGTCTCCCAAGTTGCATCTCCCACTAATCGGTGCTTCCATTGCACCTTCACTGAAGCAATCTCCTTGGTCCTAAGCTTTCGAACCTGCCTTTCCAATATAGCTATAGGTTCCTCCTCAAATGTCAAGTCTGGACCCAACTCCACTGAATCGAGTGAAAGCACATGTGACTCATCCGGAATATACTTCCGAAGCATAGAGACATGGAAAACAGGATGAACTGCCGACAAACTAGGTGGCAAGGCCAACTTATAGGCCACCTCTCCAATGAATCTAGGGCTAAGCTTGCCCTTCTTGCCGAACCGCATCACACCCTTCATGGGTGACACTCTAAGCCAAACATGATCGCCCTCCATAAACACTAAGGCTCTAACTCTCCGGTTTGCATAACTCTTCTGTCGACTCTGGGCTGTCAATAATCTATACTAAATCATACGAACCTGCTCCATAACATCTCTAAGCAAGTCAGTATCCAAAGAGTCCATCTCCGCCGAATCAAACCAACCGATCGGAGATCTACACCGTCTGCCATACAATGCTTCAAATGGAGCCATTTGAATACTAGAGTGATAACTATTATTATAAGCAAACTTTGCTAAGGGCAAATGTCGATCCCATCTAGCACCAAAATCGATCACACAAGCTCGAAGCATATCTTCCAACACCTGAATCGTCCGCTCGGACTGGCCATCTGTCTGAGGGTGAAAAGCTGTACTCATATCTAATTGAGTACCCAAACCATGTTGTAATGCCTTCCAGAAGTGAGAAGTAAATGGTGAACCTCGATCTGATATAATAGAAACAGGAACCCCATGTAGTCGCACAATCTGATTGATATATAGCTCGGCTAACTTCTCTGCATTATACTTTACCCGAACTAGAATGAAGTGGGCAGACTTGGTCAGCCTATCAACAACAACCCAAATGGAGTCATAACCACCCACTGTGGTAGGCAAACCCACAACAAAATTCATAGTGATCCGCTCCCACTTCCAAGTAGGAATAGGCATCCTCTGAGATACACCCCCGGACGCCGGGTGCTCACACTTGACCCGTTGGCAAGTCAAACACCTAGAAACAAAGTCGAAATATCTCTCTTCATCCCACACCACCGGTAATGCCGCTCGGATCATGATACATCTTCGCTGCCCCCGGATGGATAGAATATCGGGAACAATGGGCCTCTTCAAGAATCAGCCTAGTCAACTCGCCCGTCTTGGGCACACAAATCCTGCCTCCGATTCTCAAAACACCATCAGAATCAAGGACAGCCTCCTTGGCTTCCCCTCTCAATACTCTATCTCGTACGAGACATAACTTCTCATCATCAAACTGGTGTACACGGATCTGCTCGACTAAAGAAGATCGAGCCTCAATAAAAGCAATCATCCCATCACTCTCCTCTGAGATCTGCAACCGGACAAGTCTGTTGGCTAACATCTGAACATCTCTAGCCAATGGTCTCTCCTCAATACTAAGTCTTTGCAAGACTCCCCATGCTAGGAGTCTTCCTACTCAAAGCATCGGCCACAACATTGGCCTTTCCTGATGATATAGAATGGTCACATCATAGTCCTTCACAACTCAAGCCATCTACGCGCCTTAAGTTCAAATCCCTCGACTGAAGATATACGAAGACTCCGATGATCAGTGAAGATCTCGCAATGCACCCCATACAAATAATGACGCCATAACTTAAGTACAAATACCACAGCCGCCAACTTTAAATCATGAGTAGGGTAGTTCTTCTCATGGGTCTTCAACTGCCTAGAAGCATAAGCAATCACCTTCCCCTTCTGCATCAATACACCACCCAAACCGACTCCTGAAGCATCACAATACACAGTAAAGTCTACGCCCTCCTCAGGTAGAGTCAACACAGGAGCCGAAGTCAACAAAGTCTTGAGTTTTTGAAAACTCTCCTCACACTCATTAGACCACTGAAAACCCACACCCTGTCGAGTCAATTTGGTTAATGGAGCTGCAATGGTGGAGAAACTATGAACAAATCGTCGGTAATAACCTGCCAATCCCACAAAACTCCTAATCTCGGTAGGAGAAATAGGTCGCGTCCAGGCTCTAACTGCCTCAATCTTGGCCGGATCTACTCTAATACGCTCCTTGGACACCACGTGTCCCAAGAATGTCACAGAATTAAGCCAGAACTCACACTTTGAGAACTTGGCATACAACCTCTCTTCCCTCAATCTCGAAGTACAATTCTCGAAGTGTCGGACATGGTCATCCTCGCCTTGGAGTAAACCAAAATGTCATCGATGAAGACAATCACAAAAAGAATCAATGTATGGTCGAAATACCCCGTTCATCAACTCCATAAAAAGCCTGCAGGGCATTAGTCAACCCAAAGGACATCACTAAGAACTCATAATGCCCATAACGAGTTCGAAAAGTCATCTTAGGGATATCTCGATGCCCTAATCTTCAACCGATGATGCCCGACCTCAAATCAATCTTAGAGAATAAAGATTCCCCTGTAGGCGATCAAATAAGTCATTAATACGTGGAAGAGGATACTTATTTTTCACCATTACCTTGTTTAACCTAATACTGTAATCAATACACATCCTCATAGTCCCATCTTTCTTCTTCACAAACAACACAGGGGCACCCCAAGGTGACACACTAGGGCGAATAAACCCCTTACTCAATAAATCCTGCAACTGATCCTTCAACTCTTTCAACTCTGCTGGAGCCATGCGGTAGGGAGGAATGGAAATGGGCTTAGTGCCCAGCTCCAAATCAATAGCAAAATCAATATCCCTATCGGGAGGAACACCTGGAAGATCAGAAGGGAATACATCGAGAAACTCCTGAACCACAGGAACAGAATCCATGGAAGGTGGTTCAACACTAGTATCCCGAATAAAAGCTAAGTAAGACAAACACCCTCTCTCCACCAATCTTTGAGCACGGATAAAAGAAATGACCTTGCTAGGATAAGAGCCATTAGCACCCTTCCACTCAACCCTCGAAACACCAGGCATTGCTAAAGTCACAGTCTTAGCATTACAATCAAGGACAGCATGATAAGGAGAAAGCCAATTCATACCCAAGATAACATCAAAGTCTACCATCCCCAGAATGATTAAATCTACCCAAGTGTCATACCCCGCTAGAGAAACAAGACAAGATCGATACACTCGATCCACCACTAAGGGCTCACCCACGGGTGTAGAAACACGAATGGGTACAGTTATTCTATCACATATCATATCAAATTCAGCAGCAAAATAGGTGGACACATAAGAGAATGTAGACCCTGGATCAAACAATACAGAAGCATATCGATGGCATACTAGGATAATACCTGTAATAACAGCATCAGAAGTCTCCGCTTCAGGTCTCCCCGGGAAAGCATAACAATGGCCCCCCCGGCTACCTCCAGCCTGGGTGGTAACTCTACCCCCACTCTGTTGAGCTGCAATACCACTACTAGAAGCTCTACCGCCTCTACCTTCGCTGCTGTGAACCGTGACCCACGCTATAAGAACCCCAAGGTATCTGACCCCCCTCGAATGTCGGCATAGATGCATGAACGGGTCCTCGCTGCTGAAAGGAACCACTCCCTCTGTGTGATCCCCTACCTCCAGATGAGGCTCCATGAAACTGACCTGTTGTACGGACCCTTTTAGGGTCCCCAAATTCTTCTATCTCCATCAATTCTGCCTCTTTAGCGGCGCTCACAATGGACTGGAAGGAAGCCCCCTCTCTAGATGCTCTAAACACAGCCGATCTGATGGAAAAAGTCAGCCCCCTCACGAATCTACGAATCCTTTCTGTCTCGTCTGGAATAATGGCTAAAGTATGCCTAGACAACTGGCAAAAACAAACCTCATACTCTGTAACTAATAAGTTGTCCTGTCTTAGATTCTCAAACCTCATACGACTCTCCTCTCTCACGCTCCAAGGGATAAAACGGTCATGAAAGGCATTGGAAAACCTCTCCCTAGTCACTGGAGGAGATCCAACTGGCAAAGCCCCCGAATAAGTTCTCCACCACTCTCTCGCTGGCCCACGAAGCTGAAGTGTAGCATATCGAACCCCATGTGACTCAGCTAATCCAACAACCTCTAGCGACTCTCGGCATGTAGTCAGAAACTTATGAGCGTCCTCACTCTTCCAACCCTGAAACTGAGGTGGGTCCATCTTTCGAAATTTCTCATACCTACGCTGCTCATCCTCTGTCAGAACAATTAATGGTGTACCTTGACCCCCAACTGCTGGTGCAAGATCATTCTCAACCATAGGATCCTTTGGTGGCTGCCCCATCGCATCCTGCATAACTGGAGCTTCCTGCTGCTCTTGGGTCTGAGCGCCCCCTCTAGTCTGAAAGTCTTGTGGTGTGGCGGTCGCACCACCACCCTGAGTAAAGCTCTCAAGTACACTCAACACCCTCAATAATGTATCCTGAAGCAAAGGTGTGACTGCAGGCTCTGGAGGAACCTGGTCCTCTCTGTCATCAATCTGAGGCTCAGGAGAGGCCTCTCTAGTACGACCTCTCACTGGTGCTGCTCCACGGCCACGACCTCTGGCTAGTGCCGTTCCACGAGCACGACCTCTAGCTCGGGCTCTACCCCTACCCCTAGCTGGGGCCTCAACAACTGCCTCGGGAAGTGCCTCCCCAAGTAAAGTTCAATAACATTTACTATTACGAAAATAAGTCAACTTAATTCAATCCCCAAAACCTGGTTGTCACGTGCACAAGCCTCTGATGTAAATACTAGAATTGAAATAAACTACGTAAGTCTCAAATGACATTGTCTTTCAAGTAAAAACAAAATCATAAACAGGAGTAAGAAGGTTCGCCGAGATGACAAACAGCTACTTCTCGTGTCTCCACGTAAAAGCCTCTAAAACGAAGAGAATGAAACGTATCACGAAGATTCGGGCTCGTAACCTACAAAAGATTGTAGAAGCAAGGGGTGAGTACCAAACCACACGGTACTCAACAAGCAAAGCTCTAAACACAAGCTAAAGTACGGAATACGGGTACTCCTTACACCCCATCCTAACCTCCATAACTACAACCCGCATAAAACCAACCCAACCTAACAATTCGCAGCTTTACAAGGCATACGGCTCAACAACAACACTCTAACAAAGTTATATATTCTCAATAACATCTCAATATTCCTCAATAACAAGTTCCACAGAAAGGCACTCACAAGATCAGCAACACACAAGATCAAGTTCTTCAGTAATAAAAATATGCAATGCAATGCAATGTCAAATATAGTGATGCATGTCTGACCTAATATACACACCCGCTGTCTCTCAGTCCGGGACCCATGGGGGACATATCTGTCCATGCATCCATCGCGGTGCGCGATACGACCCTCGATAATAGTAACCATTGCGACGCGCGATACGTCTCTCGAAATATAGTATCCATTGCAGCGCGCGATACGTCCCTCGAAATGGTACATCATCTCATCACAGAACACTTATCACAATCATGTCTCAGAACAATGCAAATAACATGTTCATACGAATAATGAGGAGATGACCATTTTTATAACATTGCATAAATCACAACAACACAATCAGGGTACAAGTATACAATGGGTCAACAAGTTTGTCAAACAATTCTCAAGACATTACACAAACAATTGATCACATTACTCCCAACCATATACCACAAGGAAATACACGAATTCCATACGCTTAACAAAGGTTTAGAAATCCACTTCCAAAGCAATGCAATCTATTCAAGTATATAGTCACAATAAGATTCCGAAACTAACAACACTCATGCCACTATAGGTTTAGCCTAGACCCAAAAGCTTGCCCAATTTTATAATTAAGTTCCTAACTCTTGATGCCCATTAACTTGTCAATTATTCCAATTCCTTCAAATTTCGTAAATCTAATGACATTTACAAAAATACAAACAACAATGACATTATTATTTTCCCAAGAAATCAATTATGCCTTAACTTATATAGAATAACAATCTAACTCCTTTATTGAGCATTCAACTTACTACTTGAAACTGTAGGTAGCATGTATGGAAAATAATTATACATATACTCCTAACAATTCAATTCCCTTAATCCTCAAAAATTGACAAAGAAACAAAAAGTAATATAATAATAATAGCAATACTATTAGCACCCACCGTTACCATTAATTTCCAAACAACCCACAATCCATTTTAACTAACGTACAACAATTTCATCTTAATTTCTCCAAACTCTTAATGGATTAAAATATTAACTAATATCAAAGAAAAGTTTCATATCCTAGTAGTGTTTCATCCGCCAACCATAACAATTTAATCAATACGCTCTAGTCCATTAATATATATATATATATATATATATATATAATATGCAACAATCTGTACAAGAATAGAAAAATTAGCTTCACATATACATATTTATTTATTTACCTAAATTACTCCTTGTTCCCGCCGCACAAGTTCTCCACGAACTTTTCTTTCGTTTCCGTCCGCTGAGTCCTTGCCTTCTCTTTTCTTTTTCTTTTTTTTTTCCTCCTAAATTATGACCCAATAATTCTCAACCCTAATAATTATTTTCCTATATGGGTCAAGTTGTATTAAACTAATTATAAATTTAACCCATTAAGCATTAACTTAACTAGTTATTTAATAATTAACCATCAATTAGTTCACTCTAGTTAAATAAATATTCTAAATTTCCAAAAATGACATTCTGGGTCATCACATTAAATGTAATGACCCGAACCCGAAAGGTCATTTTGATAATTTTGAATAGTCATTTATCTATAGTTAATTAATTTGCGGGTAATTTGTTTATTATTAAAAATAATGGCCCAAGTCTGAAATGTTAAAATAGGTTAGTAGGAATTTTTATTTTTAATATATAATTAGTTTAAAGAAAATAAAAGAAGGAGACGGAAGAAAAAAAAAACCAACCTAGACGTGCGACAGAAAACAAAGAAGAAGGAAAATTTGAGTGATTCAGGTTAGTTCTAATCAAGATTCTTTATAAAATTGTATGTATATATATTACGGTGATGTTATTGTTAAGAGATATGGTTGGAAATTGTTTGTTTTTAAAGGAAATAAGACAAAATAGTGTCAGTAGATTGTTGGGGTTGAACAGAAGGGAAATTTGAATTGAAAATCAAGGTGGGTGTAATTGTTATGGTCAAATTATGTAATCATTGTCATGAATGGATAAATATTGGGTGTATTATGTTATGAAAATTATTAGAGTTGTAGTGTTTGGAGAAATTATGACTTAATCCTAGACTTGAAATTTAGGAAATATGGAATTTGACCTATTGGTTGGAATCAAGATTTAGGAATTTTATTGTACATTTGAGCGAGTTTTTGGGTCAAGGCTAGACACATAATTATATATGTGTTATTAGTTTCAAAACCTTATTGTACTAATTCACTTGAATAGATCACTGTTGTCTATAATATATAAATATAGCTATGCTTTTATGTCTTACCTTTAGATATTATATTCAAAGGAAATAGATGCTGTTAATTACTTAAATCAAGATATGAAAGTATAGTGTGCAGGTATATTAATTAACCGACAAAGAAAGTAAGCATATTGTTTACTGTTTACAAATGGTATGGCAAAATAATGTTAAGTAAAATAATTGAGGTTATGGTCAGTGGCCGTAAGTGAGAATAGAGGTTATGGGTTTAGTTGGGTTTCACGATTTTCTTATAGATTATCAGGTTATAATTCAAGTTTTAACATATTGAGATAGGTAATTAAATATTAAATATATGGTATTATATGAATATCATTAGATATAAATCTATATGTTTTGTTAAGTTTGATGGTTTTAACCACAGTTTGAATCCTGTGATGTTTGTTTATTAACCAAATTATTAGCATGTGAACCCTTACCCTTAATCCCTTGTGGTATTCAAGCTTTTCATTTTTAGTTTGTTAGTTTATTTATTTATTTATTTAGTTTTAGCTTGCTCACATCAAACATTGAGTGTTAGTTTTGATTATTTTATGTTACTACTTAGAAGCTAAATATGTAAAATTAGTAGCCATCTGGTTGGCTGTTAGTGTTTATTATGAACAGTGGTTAAATTTACTCAGGATAGTGTCTTATGCTTAATTAATTTTCGCTACCTTTACATGATTTTAGTCATAGCTACACTTGTCGTTTCATATTCTTTCTTTTTGAATTTTCATTATTTTGATTGAGGAATGGTTTAGACGTCTTATTGCAATATTATTTTTGGGTGTTAACTCCTATCTTTATTTTTGTATCATGTCAACTTGTGTGGAGTCAAAATCGAACTCAAATATCTTCCCCTTGCATTCCTCATGAGCTGTAGAGGCTCCATTTTTCTCTATCAAGTCAGCCAAAGGAACGAAACAGGTCCTTGGAGGCAAAATGCAGGTGGAATGTGGAGATATAAGTCCCCAAAGTCCAGAAAATGAGTTGTATATACAATGTATACACTGGTATACATGTCTAAACTATCAAAAACCAGAAATACATGTTGCAATAGCCGAAAAGGAATGTGTACATCTGAAATACGGCCCGAACTACATGAAAACGAGCCTAAATACGATCCGTATACATTGATATACATAAAGAATATACACAGATTTTTTCAAAGGAAAAAAAGGCCCAAAGGCCTTAGACAATTTCAGCAGGTCCAAGATGTGGGAAATTTGGGCCAAAGGCCCAAGTTCGATTATTTCCTTTCCCTCCTTTATTATTTTATTATATTTGACTGACGCTTTGATTATCTTATGATTTAACTTAATTAAATTTCTCAAGAATGGTCATTTCATTTTATTTTCGAATTAAAGAATATATATTTTATTACTTAGTTTATATTTTAATATTAGTCTTGTTGACATTTTATGAACTATTTCCCTTTAGTTCAATCCCCCTTAAGATGTATAAAAAATGCTAAAAATAATAATAGCAATAAAAAATAAGTTAAAATAAATGAGCTCTTTTTACTTAATTTAAATTTTAAAGAATAATTAGTTAAAATAAATGAGTTTTTTACTTTGTCAAACTTTCAAAATTAGTCAAGGTCGTGACGAGTTCTTGTACTTAGTCAAATTTTTTAAATTAGTCAAAATTATTTTAGTCAAATCACCGGTCAATCGCAAGTTAGTGGGCATTTCGACGGACTAACACCTTCTCGAAATGTTAATCGAACTTCGAACCCTTTTATTTTCAATGAATTTTTTCTGTTTAAATCTTTTTGAAAATCTTTAATTTTTCTCTTGATTTTTACTAAAAATTAAGTGGCGACTCTGTTCTTTTTGGAAATTTGATTTCTCTTAAACTATAAGTTTAATCGATTTTTCAAAAAATTAAGTCATTTTTCTTTTATAGATCTTATT
Source organism: Solanum commersonii (assembly GCA_029007595.1). NCBI lineage: Eukaryota > Viridiplantae > Streptophyta > Magnoliopsida > Solanales > Solanaceae > Solanum > Solanum commersonii. The sequence goes on along the minus strand of JAJTWQ010000482.1, from coordinate 75,942 downwards.
AAATAAAACAAAAATGACGACTCCGCTGGGGACATAATTAAGTTTTAACCATAAGATTTGACTTATTTGACTAATTGTATTAATTGTTAATGTTCAAAGACACATAGGCCATCTCCCGTCATTAATGGAATGATGGCTTACCCCGACTTGATTGGAACGATGGTGAAATTTTAGGACAATGATAACATGGAATTTCAATTTAGGGAAGTAGAGTTAACTCCGACTATAGATGAAGTTCTTCCAAGTTACGAGAGTGTTGGCATGTGCAACAAAAGGAAACGCCAACCTGATACTGATCTTCTTTTTCCAAAGGTGTGAGATTTTATCGAAATCAAAGAAAAATTATCACTCGTCAAAGCTGAATGGATGGACAGGCTTCTTGGGTCAAATATTCCACTTTGAAAGTTGTATTATCGATTTGGACACGCAAGAGATTATGAGAAATTCAAAGAAGAGTTTGTTTCGAAAGAAAAATAGAAGAAAACACGCTCCCTCGCTTTTGCGATATGTCTACTTGGAACAATGGTGTTTCCTCAAGGACCATACTACACCATCCATCTAAGTGTAGTAATGGTTACTCATGCTATTTTTTATGGAGTAGGCTACGGGTCTGCAAAAAAGTACTACAATTTGGCCCCTATGATCCTTGCCGACATTTACAGGGCATTGGATAGATGTAAAAATGGCACACGTTTCTTTCAAGAGTGTAATCTGATACTTCAATGGTGAATGATGAAACACTTGATCAAAACTCATGATTCAACAGAACCAGATCCCTTGGAAAGGCCAAACAGACTCGAAAGTCACGATTGATGGGTGCAACGTAATCATTTCAACAGGATTGGAGGCCAAGAGTTTTGGTACCCGAGACTTTAGGGTTTGAGAAAGGAAAATGTGCAGTGGTCAATTCAATGCTTGGTAGTAACAAAACAAATTGGGATCCGAAGTGAAAAGGTCCCCTACTTGATATTTGCTGGGTTGAGAGGAACTCGACCATATGCTCCTTCTCGAATACTTAGACAGCTAGGAGGGAAACAAGAGCTTCCCCAGATCGAAGACATGACAAGATTTGTGACGGATCATGAAAATGGCGAAGTTGTTTTACTAAAAAGATGCTTCAACTATGGAAAACTCGAAGGGTATTGGGTGAGCCAGTGCCAAATAGGTTTCGTTCGAAATGTTGTAAGGATTACAAAGAATGGTTAAAGAAGAGTCTCGCTGGAACTATCGAACCCGGTCCAAACGTTCCCCATATTATTGCAGATGTTGGAGCCAAGCATCAAGTTCGACATCAACTCCAACAAAAGTTTGATAGGAATGAGTTAGAGCATCAACGTCGACACTCACAAGACGCCAAAGTCATAGCTCAGTTGAAGTAAGAGCTACAAAAATTCAGGCAATGTATGTCAGAATTAGATGATAGCATGGAGCAACAAATTCAATCGGTCGAGATATTCAAACATCAAGAAGGGGATTGGTTGGCAAGAGACCACCTATGGGGGAACATATATGTTATATGGGAAGAGGTCAGCATAGCCAAGAGGAGCAGATTTGGTGAAGATCAGGATAAGCTTGGAGTTTGTTATCATCCCCTGCGTGAGACTGCTTTATTTGTATTTTGTTTTGTAATTTATTTTTTGAACTCTTTTCCTAAATTTTATGTTTGTCAAGCATTTTTAAATGCTATTAATGAAATATTTTGGGATAATGAATTGGCTTAAAAAAAAATATACATCCTTCAATTCGGTAGGCCTACCCTTGGAACAAAAGGGTCACATGCATGTTTAGGACACGATATTTATCAGTTTACTTGTGTGATTTAACTGTTTATGTGGTACGTTGCTTTGAATGAGGATATCCTTAACCCACTCATTTCAAAATTTCCAAAAATTCCTACAATATCAAATACAAGTCACTACCAAAATGTTTGACCAAAATTTCATGAGTTTTGAGTTTCTCAGCAAGAAATAAAATCCCGATACCAAATCCTAAAATATTACTCTATCATCTCAAGAAAGGTGAAATTGCTGCTAAGATGGAAAAAAGGCAAAGGTATCGACATAGAGTTAACCGAGGAGGATTTAAGGATGGAATTGCAGCGGCTCAGGCGAGAGATCCAAGAAACCAGAGAAAGAAAAATGGAAGTAGAGTTTGCTACTGCGGTCGCACGAGTAGCAAATGTGGCACTAGACGCTGAGTTGGAAGCAAATATGACAAAATATATTGTTATACATGAAGATATAACTGTTGTGCAGAAGAAACGCGATGCCCTAAAAAATATGACCCTGACGCTTCAGAAGCCACATGGAAAACACTATTTTTTTAACTAAGAGGCCACCAGCAATGGTCCCGAAGACACTCACATTGGAGCTGTCGAAGAAGATACTGAGGAAGAAATTGTTTATAAGCTTCCTTTACAGGGACGGTGGAAAGAAGGGAATGAAAAATTGCCTTCGAAGCATACCAGTTTACCCTATGATTAATGTGACAATAAGAAAAAGAATGACTTGGGTGAAGACACATTTTATCTTTTAGGAACTTTATTGTCTGTTTTTTTTACTTTTCTTGTAATCTTTCAGAAATGAATGCCACTCCTCTTTCATTCTACAAGGAAACAGTGAGTTCAGATCAACAGATGCCACTAGCATTTCTGAGTCACTAGCCCCAAAATAAAATGAGCAAATTCCTGCTTGTTCAAAAAATCAGTCCCTATTACTCGTGGGTTTACGTGTCCTCAAAAGAAGCAACTTTTATGTGTTTATCTGCTTTCTATGTGATATGTTGCATTATTCATCCAGAACTAATATTGACAGATTTTCCTTTGAGATGTTTTTCTCTACAGGTAGTTAGAACTGATCTGTGTTGATACACTGACTGATCATCCTTATTTCACTAGATCTAAAGGTCCTACAAATTCCTTCTATAGTCAAAGTTCACAAAAGGGAAAAACAGCAATGGGTGATAATAACGAAGAAACCAGCCTTACTTACGTTGTGGTGGCTCAGCCCGCCCTTGTTGATCAAAATGAACTGATCCTGCAGTTGATGCAATAAATTGTTGAGATGAGGGTCGAGATGCAGAGAAAAGAAAATTTACCCCATCCAATTTTTTATGTCAACACTCAACCAGACGGAAGATCTCCAGCTCAAATTCCCCCTTCTAACGTGGAACAAGTTCAAAACCTACCTTCAAGCCCTGCTCGTAATCCTTCCATCATTGACCTTACCACCCAAAACCACCATTACGCCTCAGCCTCTTATCAAACACCACCCCCTCTTCAAAATACCAACTTCCAAGCACCACTCCCTCCCCCCATTGCAAACCACCGAACTACTTTACCCCCTCAAAAACAAAACGCCAATAACCTACGCATTTCCCTCCTCCACCAAAATCAGTATACTAGCCCCCAAACTTTTCCCCAAAACTATCACGTCCCTTTAAATAGCCAAAGTCCCTCTATTGCTCCACCATTACCACAAAAGGCCACTTTCCAAATACCGGTCCCAAACGAGCATGACTCCTCTGGTTCGAAGTTCGACCACTATGAGGAGAGGGAGAGAGAGTGGAAGTCAAAAGAATAGATCGCCAAGATAGATATGAATGAGGAAATTAAAAAATCTATGAAGGAGTTGAACTGCGTTCCTGAGGTCGTCGGATTGATTTAGACCTCCCGGAGGGGTTCAAGGTGCCAAAATTCGACATCTTCGGAGGAACGGGAAACCCCTTAGCGCACCTGAGGGCCTACTGTGACCAACTCGTGCGGGTTGGGAGCGACGAAGCTTTGTTAATGCGGCTTTTTAGCCAAAGTCTAAGCAAAGAGGCTTTAGAATGGTTTACGTCTCATGAAATGAGACAATGGTCTAGCTGGAATGCTTTGGCTAAGGACTTCATCGAACGATTCACTTACAATGTGGAGATCGTTCTTGATCGTTACTCCTTGGAGAAGATGAAGCAGAAGTCGATTGAAAGTTACAGAGAATTCGCATATAGATGGCGAAAGGAGGCAGCTAGGGTTAGACCTCCTATGTCAGAAAAGAAAATTATCGAAGTGTTTGTGCGGGTGCAACAGCCTGAATATTATGACAGAATCATGTTGCTCGTTGGAGCAAAATTTGCTGAGATAGTCAAGGTAGGTGATATTATCGAAGATGGATTGAGAATCGAAAAGATTTTCCGGGTTGCTGCCTCGCCCGAATTTTCGGGCTTGTTGAAGAGGAAAATGGAGAATATGTCATCTATCTCTTATGAGGGGAAGAAGATCCCAATGAAATCGTCGTCATACCAAGTTTGTTTTTGACCTTCACAGAGTTCATAACCGGCTTGTTATGCACAGACTGATTACCAAAATAATCCTCCCCCTAGTTATCAAAATACCCCTCTTCCCGTTTACCAAACTCCCCCTACTATTTCCCAAACTCCACCTCCAGTTTATCAGACTTCATCTCATCACTACCGAAATGTTGCCCCCAACTGTGCCAACATTGAGACAAATTTCCAAATGCCTCCCCCAATGTACCAAACCCCAGCTACACTTTACCAAAATATCCCCTCAAACTACCAAGCTCCACAACCAAATCACCAAACTAACTTATATCCCAGTTATCAAGCCCCCCGTCCGAACACTCCAAATTATTGTCAAATGCCTCCTCCGTAACAAGGCAATTACGATCCCCCCCCCGTCCTAGATTTGAGAATAAGCCCACCAAAATTTTCACTCCACTTATTGAAAGCCAAACAAAGCTGTTCGAGCGATTAACTGCGAAAGGATATATTCATCCAATAAGTCCCAAGCCGGTGGACACTAGCTCAAAGTTTTACAGAACTGATCAGAGATGCACATATCACTCCAACAGTGTTGGACATGATACTGAGGACTGCATCAACCTAAAGCATAAGATCCAAGACCTGATTGATCAGAACGTGGTCTCTCTTCAAACGATCACGCCCAATGTCAATAGTAATCCTTTGCCAAATCATGGAGGCGCCACTATCAATATGATGGAGACAGATGATGTATGGTGTCTGACAAAAGGCAATAGTTCCGATTGCTTCTGATGAGTTGGAAAGGGTTGTAGCCTCGTTGAGCATTAGAGAGAAGAAAGAGTTTATGCTTCTGACACCCGAGAAGACCATTGCCTTGGTGCCGAGAGAAACTCTTACCCGAAAAAAATTAGTGATTGAGACTGCTGTTATTCAAGGCATGACCAGATCTGGCAGGTGCTACACACCGAAATAATTGGCCCAAGGGGGGCAGAAAAAAAATCAGACTAAAAGACCGATTAGTGAAGCTGAAGCTGAATAGTTCTGGAGAAAAATGCAGCCGAAAGATTATTCAATTGTGAAGAAATTAGAGAAGACACCAGCACAGATTTCTGTATGGGCTTTGTTGATGAGTTCACAACTACATAGGAAAGCGTTGATGAAGGCTCTTGATGATATTTATGTGCCAATCGATACCAACAGTGACAATCTGGCAGCCATGATAAACCAGGTTATCCAAGGACACCGAATTAGTTTTTGTGACGAAGAGCTACCCTTTGAAGGCAGGATACACAACAAAGCTCTGCACGTCGCCACTATTTGTCGGGATAAAATAATAAATCGCGTCTTGGTCGATGACGGATCCGGTCTTAATATTTGCCCAATTTCAACTCTGAGGCAGCTGAAATTCAACTTAGGAAAGTTTCACCAGAACCAAGTCAATGTGACGGATTTTGATGGAGTTCAAAGAAATACATTGGGTGCGGTTAACTTGGATATTCAGGTGGGTCCTGCGAATTTTAATGTGGAGTTCCAGGTGCTGGATATCAACACCAGTTACAATTTGATTCTGGAAAGACCATTTATTCATATGGCTGGGACTGTGTCTTCTACCCTTCACGAACTAATGAAATTTGTTTTGAAGGACCAGAAATTGGTCATTTACGGTAAAGGAAGCCATTCCAACGGTTATGCACCGATCATTAATAATGCCTCTCGAAGTTGTGATTTTTACACGGTGGAGCTGGTAAATGCCACCGGTGATGATTTGGCTCCGCAAACTCCTATGCCCTCAGTGTACAAGATGATTGCTACTGTCATGCTCCAGAATGGTTTCGAACCAGGTTTTAGGTTAGGGAAACATTTCCAAGGAATCGTCGAGCCTATCTAAATTCCCGCCAAAGAAGCAAAGTTTGGTTTGGGATATGTCCCAACAGATGACGAAGCAGAGATGAAAAGCAAGGGTGTTGATCAAGCATTGGCCAGGCCAATCCCTCATCTGTACGAGTCATTTTCGGTACGAAAAAATGTCAACGATGGTGGTCTCTGGGAAGGAATTTGGGGCCTTTTTGAGGAGATTGATGCGGTCATTGAGGAAGAGGTTGAGACATCAGACATCCATGATGCAGAACCTGAAGAGGGATTGCAGAACTGGACCTCCACACCACTCCTGATCTCCTGCTCATTTGGGTAGAAAAAACACGTGTCTTTGTTTATTTTAAAATCGGTGATAGTTCGGAAGAGGCTTGAGACCCACCCTTTATGCAGTTTTATTTGTTTGAAGTTTTTAAATTCTCCTGTGATGTTTAAAAAAGCAAAATGGCCCTCGACCATGGCTAAAGTTTGTGCTTGTTTTTTCAATTTAATTGAAAGCCTCTTTTATCAAAAATTGCTTACTTATCTGTTTACGTGTTTACTTTCCTAACTTTGCTTGTTTATAATATCAGTAATAATAATTTAAAATTTGCCAATGTCATGTCATGTGATGAGCTGAACGATCAAAATGAGGCAGGTGATGATGAATGTAAGGAGTATGAAGAAGAAACGAAGGTACCCGAACATGTTGCTGAAGAGTTTCGATAATTCGAGAATCAACACAAGCCAATTCTTGAAGAAACTGAAACTGTGAATCTCGAGGATTAAGAATGTGTCAAAGAAGTCAGAATTAGTGTCCATCTGACTGAAGCCCTAAGAAGAGACCTGGTTCATTTGCTCAGGGAGTACATTGATGTATTTGTCTGATCTTATAAAGACATGCCAGGGCTGAGTACGAATATGGTGTCGCACAAGTTACCGATCAATCCAGATTTCAGTCCAGTAAAACAAAACACTTGAAAGGTAGAGCCTGAGTTGAGTTTGAAGATCAAAGAGGAGATTACAAAGCAGATCGAGTCCCAAGTAGTGGAAGTGACGTAGTACACGACTTGATTAGCTAAGAAAGACGAAAAAATTAGAATTTGTGTTGACTACAGAGATCTCAACAAAGTTAGCCCGAAAGATAATTTTCCATTGCCAAACATTCACATCCTTATTGATAATTGCGCTAATCATGAGATGTAGTCATTTGTGGATTGTTATGCGGGTTACCACCAGATCCTGATGGACGAAAAAGATGCAGAAAAAATAGCTTTCATCATGCCTTATGGTGTATATTATTATCGGGTCATGCCTTTTGGTCTAAAGAATGCCGGTACTACTTACATGAGGGTCATGACGACCATCTTTCACGATATGATTCACAAGGAGATCGAGGTGTATGTAGATGATGTTATAATAAAGTCCCGTGAGAGTTCGAATCACTTGACTCACTTGAGGAAATTCTTTGATCGTCTACGCTGATACAATTTGAAGTTAAATCTAGCCAAATGTGTTTTTGGAGTGTCAGCTGGCAAGTTGTTGGGATTTATAGTCAGTAGAAGGGGCATTGAGCTTGACCCTTCCAAGATCAAGGCGATCCAAAATTACCTCCTCCAAAGACCAAGAAAGAAGTGATGAGTTTTTTAGGAAGGTTGAACTTCATCAGCCGATTCATAGCTCAATCCACCGTGGTATGTGAACCATCTTTAAATTATTGAAAAAAGATGCCTCGACCAAGTGGACCGGAGAATGTCAAACTACTTTTGATGCCATCAAGAACTTTTTGTCCAATCCGTCGGTGTTAGTCCCTCCGCGAGAGGGGAGTCCATTATTGCTATATTTGTCTGTCTCAAATAATGCATTGGGATGCGTGCTTGATCAACATAACCAAATAGGGAAGAAAGAGCGAGCCATTTATTACTTGAGCAAAAAGTTCACTCTATATGAGACTCGTTACACTCTTTTGGAGAGAATATGTTGTGCTTTGACTTGGATCGCTCAAAAGTTGAGACATTATTTGTCTTCTTATACCATATACCTTATTTCCAGGATGGTCCCGTTGAAGTATATTTTCTTGAAAGTGATGTCGATCAGGAAGTTGGCTAAATGAAAAATGCTTTTGAGTGAGTTTGTCATTGTGTGTGTGACTCAGAAGGCGATAAAGGCACAAGCCTTGACTGATCACCTTCCAAAGAATCTAGTTCATGAAGAGTATGAACCGCTCAAGACTTATTTTCCCGATGAAAAAATAGTATTTGTGAGTGAGGATATTTCTGAAGCGTATCTTGGTTGGAGAGTGTTCTTTGATGGAGCGGCAAATTATCAAGGGAAAGGAATCGGAGCGGTCTTAGTGTCAGAGACCGGTCAGCACTATCCTATAGTGGCTAAACTCCGATTTGAATACACGAACAACATAGCTGAGTATGAAGCTTGCATCTTCGATCTGAAGATGACAATTGATATAAATGTTCACGAGTTGCTGGTTATTGGAGATTCTGATTTGCTGATTTATCAGGTTCAAGGAGAATGAGACATAAAGAACTCAAAGATCACATCGTACGTGCAGTATATACAGAAGTTGTGCAAAAGATTTCGCAAGATTGAGTTCAGACACACTACCAGGATGCAGAATGAGTTGGCTGATGCTATTGCCACAATTGCCTCGATGATTAAACATCCAGTTTCAAGCTAGATTGATCTAATGGATATAGAGGTAAAAGAGCAGCCTGTCCATTGTTCGCATGTTGAAGCGGAACCAGATGGTTTACCTTGGTATTTTGACATCAAAAAGTATTTAGAGGACAGTACTGATTCTGAGAATGTAACGTTTAACGAGAAGAAGTTGATACGCCGTATGACCCTCAATTTCTTTGTAAGCGGGGAAATCCTTTATAGAAGGACTCCAGATTTAGGTCTTCTCAGATGTGTTGATGCTAGTGAAGCTGCAAAGCTTTTGGAACAGATACATGCCGGAGTTTGTGGCACTCTTATGAACGGACTCACTTTGGCAAGGAAGATCCTTTAAGCCGGTTATTTTTAGATGACTATGGAACACGATTATTGCAAATTCGTGCAGAAATGTCATAAATGTCAAATGCATGGTGATTTGATTGGTGTCCCGCCTTATGAACTCAATGTTATGAGTTCACCTTGGCCATTTGTAGCTTGGGGCATGAATGTCATTGGTCCAATAGAGCCAGCCGCCCCTAACAGACACAGATTCATTTTGGTTGCCATTGACTACTTCACTAAGTGGGTGGAAGCAGCTTCGTACAAGTCGGTGACTAAGAAAGTTGTAGCTGATTTTGTTTGCAACAATTTGATATGTAGGTTTGGAGTATCGGAATCCATCATCACTGATAATGGGGCGAATCTCAACAGTCACTTGATGAGAAAGATATGCGAACAATTCAAGATTACTCACCGCAAATCAACCGCCTATCGTCCCCGAATGAATGGAGATGTAGAAACCGCCAACAAGAATATCAAGAAGATCTTGAGGAAGATGATTGACAATCGCAGAGGTTGGCACGAGATGTTGCCATATGCTTTGTTGGGTTACCGAACTACTGTCAAAACATCAGTTGGAGCTACTCCATATTTGCTAATATATGGAACAGAGGCAGTTATACCTGCAGAAATTGAAATATCTTTATTGAGAATCATTCAAGAAGCTGAAGTAAGTGATGCTGACTGGGTTCGCAAGCAGATTGATCAATTAACACTGATTGATGAGAAGAGAATGGTTGTTGTTTGTCATGGACAACTGTATCGACAGAGAATAATTCGTGTTTTCCACAAGAAAGTAAGAGCCATAATGTTTGAAGTTGGTCAGTTGGTTCTCAAATGTATTTTCTCTCACCAAAATGAATATAAAGGGAAATTTACACCAAATTGGCAAGAACCCTACATGGTTCGCAAAGTGTTATCTGGAGGTTCTTTAGTCCTGTCGGAGATGGATGGCACTGAATGGCCGAAATCGATCAACTCAGATGCTGTCAAGAGATATTATGTGTGATGTTTCAGTTTGTATTATTTCATTGTAATCGTGCTATTTGCTTGTAATCGTTCTATATGCTTGTAATTATTTTGTTTAAGTTTTTATCCCTTTTTGTAATGAACTACGTCTGACCTGAATTCTCAAAAATGAGATACGTAGGCGGCCTATGTCGGCCTCGATCACCCCTCTACCCCCGTTTAATATTTTTTTTGTATTTGAACTACGTTCGATCGGAATTCTCAAGAATGAGATACGTAGGCGGCCTATGTCGGCCTCGGTCGGTTTCTTTGTAAATTTCTTATTTTGTTAATCCTCTAGAAGGAGAACTACGTTTGACCTGATTTCTGCCTCAACGGAATACGTAGATGCCACAAGGGTTCGGTCATATCTCCCGTAAGGTTTTTATTTCTCTTTACAATAGAAACTGGGACAGAATTTTTTTAGAGGGACTCAAAAATTCTCAAGAAGAAGCTCTCTAACAAAGTTGAGACTGAAGTTACTCTTAAATTTGCAACTGGGACAGAATTTTTGAGAAGATCTCAGAAATTCTATGTTTTGCTCACCAACGATTAAAGTTGAGCCTAGACAGTTAATTGGGACAGAAATTTTGAGATGGCCTCAAAATTTAAACAAGGTTCGGCGAGAGTTTAGAGCAACTTTGAATACTCCCCAGCAAGTGATTAGACGAATCTCAAAACACCAACTCCGAATGACGTTCATTAAAATTGACGTGACATGACATTTGGCAGTGACTTTTTCCAAACATTACTTTTGAAAATCTATTCTCCTTAGAAGCTCTTCCTTCATGTTTTAATTATTTTTGAATAAAAATATTTTGTCTTATCTATAAAAAAGCGGGAGATCGGAGAAATCAATGGGAGATAGCAAGACAAGGAGCAGACAACCGAAGAGATCGACACAGATCAGTTCTTTTTGTAAAAAACTAACAATTTTTCTGTAGATGCAGGTCTATAGGTTTGCCTCAAGATTGGCATATTCTTCTATTCAAGGAATACAGAGAAGTCAAAAGGGAGAAGAGCTCCCAAATTAATAACTTTTCTGTGGATGCAGGAAATATTTTATGCTTTTTATACCAAGAATTGGGAATATGAGTAGCATTACTTTATTCAAATTCTCAGCAAGGCAAGGTTCATAACGAACATGCAATTACGTTCGGAGATGGGACAAATGAAAACCTTAAAGAGAGAAATGTTATTATTTTCCAGCAATTAAAGATACCTGCAGGATATTTATCTGCATTATATTATCAGATATGATAATATTCTTACCTTGAAGGTTATTTATATCGTATTGTCGAATGATAAGATACCACTACCCGGAGAGTCATATTGTATTGTCAAATGAGATGATACCACTACTTCGATGGTCATTTTTATTTATATTATCAATTGAGACGATACCACTACCCGGAGAGTCAGTTATATCGTATTGTCAAATGAGATGATACCACTACTCCGAGGGTCATTTTTATTGTATTGTTGATTCAAACGATACCGCCACCCAAAGAACTATCCAGAAGATCACATATGTTGCTGGGTGAAGCATCATCTTTGTTCGGTATCAGGAAGACATCATCAAAAGATTCATGCATCGCGAGAAAAGATTCATACATTGCAAGAGAAGATTCATGCATTGCAAGAGAAAGAAATCATGCATAGCATGAGAAAGATTCATGCATTGCAAGAGAAGAAATTCATGCATCGTGGGAAAAAGATTCATGCATAGCAAGAGAAAGATTCATGCATTGCACGAGAAGATTCATGCATCGCGGGAAAAAGACTCATGCATCGCGAGAAAACGTTTATGCATTGCAAGAGAAGATTCATGCATTGCAAGAGAAAGAAATCATGCATAGCAAGAGAAGGATTCATGCATCGCGAAAAGGAAGTTATTTATTGCAAGAGAAAGATTTACCCATTACAAGAAGATCAACATCGACTGCATCATTTTTTCTTTACAAAATGACATCAAGAGAATTATCAACAACGACGTCAATAGAACTGTCAACATGTTACATCAGCGTATTTTATTTATTAAAGAAAGAGTACATTGAATATTATATTGCAAATATGAAACATTAGCTTTATTTGCTTTGCGTCAAACCCGATGGAGTTGATATCAAATGTTCAAAGAGAGCAGTTAATTGTCAACATGGTAAAAGACACTATTCCTCCATTTGAATTGCATTTTTATGTTAATGAGTTTTATCTCAGTCTTTGTCGAGAGCATTCGAGAGGATGAATTCTCAAAAACAAATCACAGGTGCGGACAACATAAAAAAGGATACAACACAACGTGTAACTTTTTCTTAGCAGTGAACTGGAACACAGTTCAAAAAAGAGTGCCAAACTCTTAGGACACGAGCCGAGGAGCGACTTCCACCACAATCAAACCACACCCCTATCAAAAGGCATGTGGGTTTTCTAAGATTTATCAGTCCCTGTTTTGCATTCAAAAAAATTTGGGTTCATCGGAAGTAATTTTCCAATCTGAGTGACAATGTACCAAGAGCCTTGGAAATTATGTCCGTGTAGGTTCTTAGGTATGGATGTGAAGAGCTCCACATTCATGGCTAAGAGGTTGCAAGCCTCCTTTTCATACTCGACTTACTTTGTCACTTTTCTAAAACCAAAGGTTATTTTCGAGCATTCTAATCTCTTCATAATCTGATATCGGGATGACTTTTGAATTCTTTCAAATCGTGCGTCAAATCAAGCGTATCGAACTACAAGTGGCCTGAATTCTCATATAGCCTGAGATATGTAGGAAACCCATTTCTGGGGTTCGGCCATAATTCCTAAAGTCCAAACCAAATCCCTTTCCAAAGAAGGAAACGTGGGAAGTCAAAATTGGATTAGTCAATTTCATTTTCCTCGAATTTCTTACATCAATTCAAGTAAAATGAGGGACAGTTGTTGACACCCAATTTCGGACCTCCACAATATATATTAATCATCGAGCTTCTTAAATTTCGAACGACTTGAAATAATTAGTTTTATAACATTCAAAATATTTTTCAAGTTATTCTAAAGTGATTATAGTCGCTTTTCATAATTTTTAAGTAATATATATGTTTTATATAATTTTGTATATAATTAGTATATATTTTATAAATATTTCGAAATCATCTCAAAAAAGATTTTAATTTTAGTAAATATTTTATTAAATTAATTTAGTTTAAATTATGGTTTTGATTTTATGTCATTTAAGTTTAATTGAATTTATTATTTTATTTCGTTGAAATTAAGAAGCTCGTTAGTTAATCATATTAATTCGTCTTTATGTAAATTTTAGCCAAATTCATTAGTTAAACTCAATTTGCTTAAGTTTTTAGACTTGAGTTGGTTAATTTTGCAATTCATTTGGCCAAATCTTAAATTACAAATTCAATCCATTCCCTACCAATTGTTCCAAACCCTTTCAGGCCATTTTTGGGCCTCAATTCCAGCAAAAATCAGCCCAACTTTCCCCTTTTCCTTCAACCTTTCCAGCAGCCCACCCATTTCCTAGCCCAAAATTAATTCCAACCATCCCAGCCCACTTCCAGCAGCCCATTCAATAGCAAAATCGACCCAAACCCATTCCCATCCCCATCCCCTTTTCCCTTGTAATCCCACGCCAACACAACAGAAAACAGCAACACCACAGAGGCAACAACAACTCCCAAATGGCAGCACACGGAAATCATCACGGAGTCGAGATGGAGACAAACGGAAAGCATTCCACGTGGTCTTTTCTCCCAAACAGTACACTCGTACAGTAGGAGCAGCCTACAGAATCATCCTTGCAGCCACGAGATCGATCCACGTCGTCACTCCAAGGACGTTGAATCAATCCCGGCCATTCGTCTCACCCTTTCCTCTTCGGGAATGGGTTGAAATTTCAGAAAAAAGGTGTCTCCCCTGATTTGTGAAAGGATTTGAATTTTTTAAATAGCCTCTTGTCCTATCCGAATTTTTGATCTCCTTCCCCCTATTTTTCCAAACGAGAATTTCCCTCCTATATATGGTCATGTATTATTCACTAAGGAGGGAAGGGGGGATTTTCTTCTCTGTTGTAAAATTGAGAGTCAAAAGGCGTGGTTATTTTTTTAGTAGTGAACAAAAATTTCTATTTTCTTCTTAGCGTTTCTTCCTTATTGCTGAAAATCCTATTGGAATCTTCGAAGCTCTCCGGAGTCGCTGGTGAAATCTCGCTCTCCTGTCCTCGTCTCACCCCCTGGTTCGCTGCCCTGGAGAAGGTAATTCCTATTTCACGTTCTATAAAGATGTAGCCTTTATCGTTTGTAGCTTTCAAGTTTATTAAGCTATTGTTGTTTCTCTCATTGCCCACACCGTTTTCGTCCATGCAAAGTTTGAAATTGTTGATTGATTTTCTATTTTGTTCTCACTTTGCTTACATATAATTCATAGTAGTGAATCTGCCGAAATCCTCTTTTCTCCCCAAAATCCCTCTACCTCTTGTTTTAGTCTCCTCCAGTTTTGCCTTGTAACCTGTGGCGTGTGTATGTTTGGACCTGGTGGTGACTTATTGTAGTATAAATCTATATGTTTTGTTAAGTTTGATGGTTTTAACCACAGTTTGAATCCTGTGATGTTTGCTTATTAACCAAATTATTAGCATGCGAACCCTCTCCCTTAATCCCTTGTAGTATTCAAGCTTTTCATTTTTAGTTTGTTAGTTTATTTATTTATTTATTTATTTTTAGCTTGCTCACATCAAACATTGAGTGTTAGCTTTGATTATTTTATGTTACTACTTAGAAGCTAATTATGTAAAATTAGTAGCCATCTGGTTGGTTGTTAGTGTTTATTATGAACAGTGGTTAAATTTACTCAAGATAGTGTCTTATGCTTAATTAATTTTCTCTACCTTTACATGATTTTAGTCATAGCTACACTTGTCGTTTCATATTCTTTCTCTTTGAATTTTCATTATTTTGATTGAGGAATGGTTTAGACGCCTTATTGCAATATTATTTTTGGGTGCTAACTCCTATCTTTATTTTTGTATCATGTCAACTTGTGTGGAGTCAAAATCGGACTCAAATATCTTCCCCTTGCATTCCTCATGAGCTGTAGAGGCTCCATTCTTCTCTATCGAGTCAGCCAAAGGAACGAAACAGGTCCTTGGAGGCAAAATGTAGGTGGAATGTGGAGATATAAGTCCCCAAAGTCCAGAAAATGAGTTCTATATACAATGTATACACTGGTATACAGGCCTAAAATATCAAAAACCAGAAATACATGTTGCAATGGTCGAAAAGGAATGTGTACATCTGGAATACGACCCGATATACATGAAAACGAGCCTAAATACGGTTCGTATACAGTGATATACATAAAGAATATACACAGATTTTTTCAAAGGAAAAAAAGGCCCAAAGGCCTTAGACAATTTCAGCAGGTCCAAGATGTGGGAAATTTGGGCCAAAGGCCCAAGTTCGATTATTTCCTTTCCCTCCTTTATTATTTTATTATATTTGACTGACGCTTTGATTATCTTATGATTTAACTTAATTAAATTTCTCAAGAATGGTCATTTCGTTTTATTTTTGAATTAAAGAATATATATTTTATTACTTAGTTTATATTTTAATATTAGTCTTGTTGACATTTTATGAACTATTTCCCTTTAGTTCATTCCCCCTTAAGATGTATAATAGTACTAAAAAATAATAATAGTAATAAAAAATAAGTTAAAATAAATGAGCTCTTTTTACTTAATTTAAATTTTAAAGAATAATTAGTTAAAATAAATGAGTTTTTTTACTTTGTCAAACTTTCAACATTAGTCAAAGTCGTGACAAGTTCTTGTACTTAGTCAAATTTTTTAAATTAATCAAAATCATTTTAGTCAAATCGCCGGTCAACCGCAAGCTAGCGGGCATTTCGAGGGCCTAACACCTTCTCGAAATGTACATTGAACTTCGAACCCTTTTATTTTCAATGGATTTTTTCTGTTTAAATCTTTTTGAAAACCTTTAATTTTTTTCTTGATTTTTACTAAAAATTAAGTGGCGACTCTGTTCTTTTTGGAAATTCGATTTTTCTTAAACTATAAGTTTAATCAATTTTTCAAAAAACTAAGTCATTTTTCTTTTATAGATCTTTTTAAATAAAACATCATATACATATATACATGTCTAAACAGAATTTCGATCGAGATCACTGGGTGTCGTGGCACCTACAACTATGAATAGATCCACCCATGTTTCAAATTATTTCTCAAAGCATAAGATTATATATCAATTAATATGAACATTATGGTAAAATATTTATATTAATTATAACTTAAAAGACATAAAATTTAAAATAGTCGAATACAAATGAACAAAGTGAGTACAAAGTATAATCAAAGACCATAAAATATTTTTATATTAATAGAGCAACAACTATTTTATTTACTACTTAAGGAATGTGAATAAGAGTTATACTTGAAAGATGCTTATCATTACAGATAATAATGAGCAATTCAAGTGAGGCCCACATTTTTTTAATAACTTTTTACAAACTAATAAATGTGCCAAATTACAAAATTAATGGGCCCACAATTCACGCAAAAGATAACTCATAACCTTAAAATTGTTGATAAAATGGATAATTGAAGTGAGCGACGGAACTTTTTATTACTTAGCTAATAAATGTGCTTATATAGCAATGAAAATTATTAAATGTATACATTACGAATATATATTTTAATAGAATAATTATTACATAGTACGTAGAACATTTATTACATAGTACGTAGAATGATAAAGCAAAACTAAACTAAACAAGTGATCCACGACGTATAGATATTGCCATAATTGCGACGACAGGTTGGACACGTAATTTGGCGGCGCATCCAAGTTGAAATGCACTCACTGTGGTACAAGTGAGTGCATGGAAGAATATAAATATTATCGTCGGTCGATTTAAAGTCAGATAAACATATCCGACATGTAGTGTCACGATCACCTAACTCTATATCAGAATAGGGCAGACGTGGAAACAAGCGAAGAGTTGCTTGTCCACGTCTTTTAGTGGCCCATTTCTGCCCTATTTTAACAAGTAGAAACAAAAAAAGTAAAACAACGCTCATAACTAATACTGCAATCACAGCTTGAACTAGGTGCTTAACTATGTAGTTGCTGTTATTTGATTCTTCTGGTTGTATGAACGACATTGTCAGTAGATATATATATATCCAACCAATAATCTGCAGATGAAATATTCATAGTTTAAATAAATTGCAGTAATAAAATATAATTTAGAAGATAACAGAGAGCTAGCTCGTTGTTTCCTTTCCAATGGAGAAGAGAAAAATGGTGACTACAAACATATATACATTTGGTGATGATATACCTGAAGGTGTGAAGGCGAAGGTAAACAATGTTGCGTCAGCTAACAAAACTTCATGTGAATGCAAAATCAATTTGTTTACAAAATACTAAATGAGAAAAATGCAGAGAAGAATATATAAGGGGTGAGGTGATCTTTTTAAATGTGTTGTGTCTTCTTTTGAAACAATTATTAAACATGATCAGAATTAAGCTTACTTGTAAAACCAGTGTTTTGATATTAATTAATGGTGAAGATGACTTGTTATGAAAAAAGAAGTAAGTGTTAAAAGAAGGACAAAAGTCCAACGTTCGTTTGGTTTTGCTTCAATTTCTTTTGTATACTAGAAAGGGAATAAGGGTAGCCATGCACATTCACTCAAAGTCTAAGAAAGGCACTGGTGGAGCCAGAAATTTCATGAAGAGCGTCTAAAAATTAAAAAAAGGGGAAGCAATTGTTGCAAGTACAGATTCATTAAAGATGTCTAAACACGCATTCAAGACATCTTAAATCACTAGGCTATAACAACCTATTATGTTAAGGATGTCTAAAATATGTTATTTAATCACTTCGTGTATCATTTTATTTATATATGTGATATATTTTTTTCGACAAAGGGTGTCCAATTGGACATCCTGGCATACATGATACATGTGCCTACGCCCTGAAGTAGGGTTGCGTATCGATCGGTTCGATTCGATTTTGAAGTTTATCGAGTTGGCCCTCCAAACATAAGATTTTATATTAATTAATATGAATATTATGATAAAATATTTATATTAATTAAAAATTAAAAGACATATAAAATTTAAAATGGCCGAATACAAATGAACAAAGTGAGTACAAAATATAATCAAAGACCGTAAAATATTTTTATATTAATTGAGCAAAATTTATTTTATTTACTATGTAAGAAATGTGAATAAGAGTTATACTTTGAAAGAATCTTACCATTTCAGATAAAAATGATCAATTCTAGTGAGGCCCACATTTTTTTAATACATGACTTTTTACAAATTAATAAATGTGTCAAAATACAAAATTAATGGCCCACAATTCACAAAAATGATACCTTAAAATTGTTGATAAAATGGATAACTGAAGTGGACGGCCGAACTTTTTATTACTTATTCGCATAATTATTACATAGTACGTTTTTTTTAATAAAAAAAAAATTACATAGTACGAAGAACATTTATTACATAGTACGGAGAATAATAAAACTAAACTAAACAGCCGATCCACGACGTATAGATATTGCCATAATTGCGACGACAGGTTGGGCACGTAATTTGGCGGCGCATCCAACTTGAAATGCACTTATTGTGATACAAGTGAGTGCATGGAAGAATATAAATATTGTCTGTTGATTCAAAGTCGGATAAATATATTCGATATATAGTGTTACGGTCACTTAACTCTATATCAGAATAGGGCAGACGTATAAACAAGCGAAGAGACATAGTACGGAGAATAATAAAACTAAACTAAACAGCCGATCCACGACGTATAGATATTGCCATAATTGCGACGACAGGTTGAGCATGTAATTTGGCGGCGCATCCAAGTTGAAATGCACTCACTGTGATACAAGTGAGTGCATGGAGGAAGAATATAAATATTGTCTGTTGATTCAAAGTCGGATAAACATATCCGACATATAGTGTCACGGCCACTTAACTCTATATCAGAATAGGGCAGACGTGTAAACAAGCGAAGAGTTGCTTGTCCACGCCTTTTAATTGCCCATTTCTGCCCTATTTTAACAAGTAGAAATATAAAAAGTAAAACAACACCCATAACTATTACTGCTATCATAGCTTGAACTCCGTGGTGAAGGAAATACTTTCTATCTAATTCTGATTCTTGTGTGAACGACATCGTCATAAAGTTGTACAACCAATAATCTGCTCAAATATTATAAGTTGAAAGAAATTTCAATAATCTGCTAAATGGATAGAGATGGAGGAAGAGTTCATGCAAAATCAAATGGATTTAATTGTTTACAAAAAACTACTAAATGAGAAGAATAGAGGTCTATTGAAATGTTGTGTGTTCTTTTGAAAAAAATATGTTTGCTATTAAGGGTTATTAAGGAGCATATATATGGGTTGGAGTTACGTTCGAGCATAAGCTTACTTGTAAAACCAGTGTTTTTAATTTAATGGTGAAAATGACTTGTTATTAAAAAATGACAAAAGTTCCACGTTCGTTTGGTGTAATTGCTTAAGGTTCCTTTTTGTGTGTATATATATAGACTATAGAGTAAGTGGTTGTTTATATTATTGATGATAGAACAATATAATCATGTGTGATGAACATAAACTCAGAATTATTGTCAAGTTTGCTTCAATTTTTGTTGTTATGGTAAATAGTACAAATAATAGAAAGGGAATAAGGGTAGGCCCTACACATTCACGCAAAGTCTAACGAAGGCAGTGGCGGAACCAGAAATTTCATGAAGAAGGAAAAAATTGTTGCAAGTGAGATTTAAACACGCAAGCACTGATTCATTAAAGATGTCTAAACACGCATTCAAAACATCTTAAACCACTAGGCTATAGAACCTATTATGTCAAGAGTATCCAAAATATATTATTTAATCAGTTCGTGCAACATTTTACTTGTATATGTGGTATTTTTTTCCGACAAAGGGTGTCCAATTGGACACCTGACATACATGTGCCTACGCCCCTGAAGGAAGTAGTGGGCAGACAAGATTTTCGTCAAGAAAATTCATCATCTACTATATGCAAGTAAAAATTATTATGACCCTATATTGTCAAAGGAAGTTCGGACAAACATCCTTTCCACTACCATAGCTAATATAAATCACATATCCTGATGCAAGCATGATTTCACAGTTAGAACCTATGACCTTTATATTCCTCTTTTGATTTTTTTTTAGCTGCCAGATGAATTAACTAACTTATTATTACGTGTCCTAAATTCACGCAAAGGAATCGTGTACTCATAGTGTAATCTAATCGTTTTTTGCAATTGTGCCTAATAAAGTAATGATTTAAGTCTCCACACTACTTAGACCGTAGTCTTTTATCACTACCTCCTAAAAATAAAAATACTATTTTTGATTCATTCAACATGCTATTTAGACAAGTGATTTGATTCACATTTCAACATGCAACATACTGTTATCGTTTTCAATATGCAATATATCTTGTAAGTTACTGGAATTTCTTTTAACTATAATATTTGGCTGTATACTGCAGATTATTTTTCACTATGCAATACATCTCGTAAGTTACGATATCGCTCGCACAAGAATCAGAATCAGATAGAAAGTATTTTCTTCACCACGGAGTCATAGATGTTTTTTTTTTACTTTTGATGTTTGTACTTGTTAAAATAGGACAAAAATGGGTCATTAAAAAATGTGGACAAGAAACTCTTCGCTTGTTTCCACGTTTGGCTTATTTTGATATAGAAAACATAGAGTTAGGTGACAAGTTTAGATATGAAACTCATACTATCAATAATTTAGGTATACCAAAAAAAAATAGTTTAAATATACGGTGGAATTGAGTCAATATATCAGTTACGGTGGAATTGAGTCAATATATCAGTTACATTTTCCCTTTTAAATATTAATTTTCTACTTGGAAGTTACGCTTTCCCTTTTAGTTTGACTACGGTGGAATTGAGTCAATATATCAGTTTGAATTTCGTAAAGTTATTACTCTTAATTAAAAGGTTTCTTGGTAATAATCTCTTTGCATAATTAATTTCTTCATCACCTGTTTCTCCCTTTAATTTATTCTATTACCACCAAATATTAACGTTCAAAATTAAAAAAATTGACATTTAAATGTAGTGATTAATATATAAAAAGTTAACGATAAAAAAATTTAGTTGTAATATTACAATTTTTCAAAATTTATATCTAAATTATCAGGTGCGTGTGAATTCTACTTGAAATATAAAATTTGCTATAGAGCGTAATTATGCAAACTATAACTGTAGCATACAAATATGATTTCGAAATTTATAGATATTTTAGGTGGTTTTTGACGTTGAATCATACATAAAAATCGAGGACATTAGCATAAAAGGGAAATAAACAATCAGTTCACATTTTATTTATTTTTTAAAAATATTCTCCCTTGATATCCGTTACTTAATTTTACTTTAACCAAAATCCAATTATTAAATGTTTATGCAAATAAATTCCACAAAATAAGCACCTTTCCTTATATGGTTCAAGCTCTCATCCTATTTTCTATAAATTCATGGAAGAATTCATTTTTTACCAAATTCATACACTTGTTTATATATATATATATATAATATACACGTATGTATATTTCACATTTGCTTATAAAAATTATTTTTTACCAAATTAATACACTTCTTTTTGTATATATATGTATGTACATTTCACATTTGCTCACATAAAATTATTTTTGATTAATTCAGAGTATGTTTATTAAGGGATGAAGATCTCACTTAAATATAGGAAATAAATGGGAGAGAACTGGAGTGAGAAGCATTACTTTTTTTTGAATTACTTGCACATTTCAATTATATTTCTCAAAATTGATAGCACTTTCTATGTATGTAGTTAGAAAAAATAATAAAGAGAATTGATTTTTTTTTTCCCTTTGCAATTCTTTGAAAGGCAACATAACATTCAAATTAAAGGTCTATATAGAAAAATTCTCTTCTACGTTTTTCATGATTTGGAAGATTTTATTTCTACTAAACATGTGTACTTTCACCCGGTCCCCCATAAAGAACAAAATACATTTGATCTGCATCATCAAAAAGTTGTATAAATTCAACTTTGTACATATTAGGATTATCCGTATGTGTGATTGTTTTATCTACTTCAATTGATTTTCCTTTCTCGTTGAAAATTGTAACTCCAGAAGAATAAGCATCATAGGCAGAGTTATCAATAGGAAAATAGCTTGAGCCCATCGGAGGTTCCGGTACACCTGGTGGACTATGTACAACTCCTCCCCAATCAACGTTCGTTGCAAAACTTTTCAAGTCGGTGAAGAGACTTTGTGGCCAAAAACCTACTCGTACAAAGCTTTTGGTCATTAAAAACCACCCATTTCCACTGTCTAAGTCCTTTTTCAATAAATAAATAAATAATCAATAACAATTTTTATGTGATCTCCTGATTATAATACCTATATTTGTATAAAAGCTCTAAATAAGAAAAAGAAAAACAATATAAAATATACCCGATCAATGTACATTTTAGCACCCCAAGGGTCCCCTCCACGGTGTGAAATAGTCTCCATGAATGAACCATCAAGCGGTATGTCCTTGTTTACATGTACAAAGCCGGGACATAGTGTATTGAAGCAATGAATTTTACCAGCCTAAAAGTATAGATACATATCATACATGAATTCTTAGAAATAAGGTAAATAGTTATAAACTTAAAGATCCACTAGTTTAATGAACTCGACATACAAAAGATAGTTACCCGAAAATGTATAAAAAAGCCTAGTACTAGTATCTCCGTATAATGTTGGGTCCACCTAAAGCACGAAATAGAGATATTGTTTTATAATTATTGAATATTTAGTATTTACTAACAAATGTTCTAATATACATCTTAAAATCACATTATTCAATGGTTAGCACACATCCTTCTTCCACAAAATGATAGAATAATGGAATAAAAAAATTGATATAAACTTACTCTCCAACCAACTTGTAAGATATCTGATCCTTTTTGAATTTTTAGTCGAGATCCACTATGTTGTTGTCCTTTAACTTGAGGATTGTACAAAGCAATATCCATTCCAGCTCCAGCAAACTTGCTATTTGGATTATATGGAACCCGAGCTATTGCAACCTAAATAAAAAAGTTAATTATTTTTAGTAAATCTTACAGAATACCCAAATTAACCTAAGAATAACTTGTTCCCTTTTTACTTCAAATCCAATTAAATAAAACATGGAAATTAGATAATGAATTTTATAGCCATATACCACCTTATATCCTTGTGAAGATATGTATCTTCCATTTGGCTTACTATTGTTGTTGCTCTGCATAGATAATTAATTTATGTTTAGATTTGAAATATTCAAGATATATAACAGTAAATTGTCATAAGTCATCTTACAATATCATATTCATCTTCGAATGTGACATCTTCTGGTGGAGGCATACGTCTTAATCTTATAAGATCATCCCTTGTAATTCTCTTAACAGGAATAGTTCCAAAAGGGCATCCTCCATCTTTAGACCATATTGTCGATGACCTATTAGTTGCCGATGAGGAAGTTGAATCTTTCTTAATTCTAGATAAAGTAGGTTTCATCTGTTTAATCAGATGTTTAATTGCACGTCAATACTATTATATCCAATATGAACAAAATGGTAATGAAATGAAAAAAGAGTAGAGATATGCCTTAGGATGAAAATTATGGTCCTTCAGCAACGGGTGATCAAATGCACGTTGTTTGTAGAAATCTACACAGTCGTATGTATCTCCATATTTAGTCTGTAAACAATAAAAAAATTAATAAAATAAGTAGCCTAAGTTACAACAAGATGTACATGTTAAACACAAAACAATCTCACGAGAACAACTGTCAGTAAATGGTAATACTATTGCCTTAAAAAATTAAGGGGAAAATTCTCAAATATGCCATCAATTTTTGAAAAAAGACTTATCTAGGACATTTGTTAAATTTTTTGTTCATTTATGCTATTTTTGTTTTGAGAAAAGGTTCATTCATGTCATTATTTGTTAACGAAAAATAGTTCTGATAGGTGTGTCCTAAGCCATTGTTATAGAAGCAGAGTCAGTACTAGGAGTTAGGGGGTTCTAAATCTTAGAAGAAAAGAGAAAAATATTGCATAGCAATACTTCCTTTGAAAAGGAAGAGAGAAATTTTTGTTGATAGTGGTGTTCGAACCCACAACAAATATATGAAAAGCATTTTCATTGCTCTTCCTTACTATTGAACTATCAATCAATTTTTTATGGAGGATTCACAAGTTAATACACACATATATTTATTTAATTTGCTAATACAAATACAGACTATACCGAAAATCACGTGACAAATGAATGTTTTTATCTAATACAAAATTGGTATTATCTAATAAAATGTTTTAGGGATTTACAAATACAATAAAATAATTTTTTTGAAAAAAATAATACCTTTATTGTTTTTACGGCAGGCTTGTTCAAAATTTTTAGTTGTTTCTCTAACTCCGCATCTTCTAATTTGGATAGCTTTTTTTGTCCTTCAACCTCATTATAACTCAAAAGAAGATATAATATCAATAACGTTTGTTGAACAGTTTTTTGATGCATCCTGAAATCATTTCTTTTTATACGCATGATTCCTAGGTATTTTGAAGAAATTAGACTAATTAATACAACATGAAAGCTCAACACTGAATTTGATTTGCTAGATGTAAGTATTGATACCTTTGCTACTACGAGGAAGACATTATTTTATAATATAGAGATGTAGAAAAGACTCAGTTGACTATTATGTACAAGATGTTGATTTTATGTGTAGTCTTCTGAACTACATTTGACCATATCAGAAAAGTCTTTTGTTTAATAAATGTTGATTGCCATTTTGTGTTAATATCCAAAAGAATAATTAACTTCATTTGACCAAATATGAAAAGACTTTGAATGTTTTTTGTTGGTTCATATCTACATAATATTGAACTATTGAAAAATATGATGTTAAGTCCGGAAAAAAAAATTAAAAAATAACTAAACCAATGTGCAAAAAAGAAAAGAATATAAATGCTAATGTACTATTTTGCCTTTAACAATAATTTGATGAATTTAGATAAAATGGAGAATTCTTCAGCAGTCACAAATTGAACTAAAAAGCCATATATATATATATATATAAAATAAAGTTTCTATTACCCGATATTTTATTTTACCAATTTTTATTTTAGTTTTGCAAGATTTTTAATAAGGTAGCTAGATATGTATACTTTTTTCCTTCATACAATTTTTTTCCTACTAAGGTTTTTAACTAGACAGTATCATTTATAGAAATGTCTTAGGTTAGTTTTCCACATCTCTATTCCTATATTACTGAAATACACGTCTTATGTTTCCTTTATTTTCAATAATCCCTTCTATTTCTAAAAACCTCTAAAATCCCTTGTTTCTCTCCTAATTCTAAATTATTTTATAATGTATCCGAGCTAGTTTTTAATGTATTCGAGCTACATATTATGTATCCGGTTTATTTTATAATGTATCCAAGCTACATATTATGTATCCGATTTATTTTATAATGTATCCGAGCTACATATTATATATCCGATTTGTTTTACTTTTTCAGGGATTAATGTAATTACAAACTAAATAGGGATAAATTGTAATTTCATATTAAAACTATGTGATTTCTAAAATTTATACCATAAGGAATAATAAAATGTCTTTAGGGTCTTACAAGTATAACTGTATAAGGAAAGGACGAATTTGAGAGGACCAGTTCCCTTGGATGCTTTCATCAAATTAAATATCAACTTGAAATAACGAAAACAAAACAAATTAACTATACAATTATCTTAATTTTACAATGTAAATTGATTAATTAATTTTTTGAATAAAAGATTAACTTAAACCGAAGATCTTTCAAAAATTGCCTTTTAATTTTTAAGAGGTAGTGATAAAGTCGGTGTTCTAAGTATAATCAATCAACGATCTGTTTTGATAGCTCCTCCAGTAAATGGTAACCCTATTTTATGTGCAGACTAAATTCATTACTTTATTAGGTACAATTGCAAAAAAAAAAAAAAAAAGTAATGCTTCCCACTCCAGTTCTCTCCCATTTATTTCCTATATTTATTTATATTTAAGTGAGATGTTCATCCCTTAATAAACACTTGCATTATTATTTCTCTCTTTCACACATAATATCCAAAATATTTTAATCATCTCTGGGATCTTATCTTAATTTAAAAGACTAATTCTGTTGTTGTGCCTCTTTAAGATTCAAGGTATGTATTAGTGAACTCTTATTTATTTTTACTTGGAAAAAGGACATGATATACTCCTTAACTTTGTCATTAAAAATTGATATATTCCTCATTACAAAAGTGGCTCATATATGCCCCTACTATTATACAAATGACTCACATATACCCTTTTCCTCTAACGGAAGTGAAAAAAATTAATTTTAATTTTATTTTTTCAATGTTTTTTTAAAAAATAAATATAATCTCATATGGGTATATTTAATCCTCCTCACACACAATTTTTTTTAACTTTTTTTTTGTTTCAACGACTAATTTAAAGTTATTATTTTGATGGTCAAACTTATTTATGTTTCACTAATTTTCTTGTAAAATTTATCATAGATGACCCTTTTTTTTTCAAATACAAAAACTAAATAACAATATAGTCGAAAAAATAGTTTTAAATTATAATATAGCCACAAAAAAATTGTTTTAAAATTTTCCACTAATTAAGGAACGAAAGAAAATAATAAAATAAGAAACTCAAATAATGATAATCAAAGACGTCAAAAAATAATTTATGTATAAAAAAGATTAAAATATACCTTGAACTTTGCTAGAAGTTCATATATACACCTACATAATTTTTTTTAAAAAATTAAAAGTCAAAAATATAAATTTAAAACTATTTTTTTCACTTCCGTTAAA
The DNA here is from genome assembly GCA_029007595.1 of Solanum commersonii. Taxonomy (NCBI): domain Eukaryota; kingdom Viridiplantae; phylum Streptophyta; class Magnoliopsida; order Solanales; family Solanaceae; genus Solanum; species Solanum commersonii. The sequence continues at coordinate 48,842 of JAJTWQ010000482.1, read as the reverse complement.
TTAAGGGTATATGCGAGCTCATTTTGGAACGGTAGAGGTATATGTGTGCCGTGTGTAAGTCAAAAATGAATGCATTTCAACTTGGATGCGCCACCAATTACGTGCCCAATCTGTCGTCGCAATTATGGCAATATCTTTACGTTGTGGATCACTTGTTTAGTTTTGTTTTGTTTTATTATTCTACGTACTATGTAATAAATATTCTTCGTACTATGTAATTTTTTCATTCCTATTATCGAAGAAGTGACCCAAACAATCCTATTGGAGTTGGTTAAATTGGATACATTGAGTTAGTTAGATAATTAGTTATCAAATTCATGAAGTTAGTTACTTAATTAATAGTCAGTTAGTTAGCCAGCTGTCAAAGTTGTTAGAGTTGGTTAGAAGGTTGTTAGATTAGCTTAGCCATTAGCTTAGCCCTTCATCTTTGTGTATATATACATCAGAATAGCATTGTATTCACTAAGTTGGAATGAATGAAATGCTCAGTTCCTCTCCAATTCTCTCTACTTAGCTAAGTTTCATTATGGTATCAGAGCAGTGAATCGAGATTCGATTCAATCGAGTTGATCTACATTCTTCTTCTTTTTTCCATTGTTGATCCTTTGTGGAAGCAGAGGATATGGCGATCGATGCAGATTCAGTGACTGGAACTGCAAGGACTACTGAAACACTTGAAAGCATTGAAAAAAAGAGAAATCATCCATTATACCTTCATCCTTCAGATACTCCTGAAAGTATTTTGACTACGGTGCAGCTTACTGGTATAGAAAACTACTCATTGTGGAGTAGATCTATGCTAATTAATCTGAGGGCAAAAAGTAAGATCGGATTCGTATTGGGAACTTGTAAGAAAAGCGATTATGAACTGGAATTGGAAGAGCAATGGGAGAAGTGTAATTGCTTTGTTCTAGCATGGATTATGAACACAGTTTCAAAGGAATTGCTTGGTGGAATTGTATATGCAGATGATGCAGCCACAGTTTGGAGAGATCTCAAGGAGAGATTTGATAAGGTTGATGGATCCAGAATCTATCAACTCCACAGAGAAATTTGCACAATACATCAAGGTAACTCGACTGTTTCTGGATATTTTACAAAGTTGAGGCTGTTATGGGATGAGTTTGATGCTTTTGTACCTCCACCTTCATGTAATTGTGATAAATCGAGAACATACGTAGATCATCTAGCTTATCAAAGGCTATTTGCATTTCTAATGGGATTGAATGAAGTTTATGGTCAAGCACGAAGCCAGATATTGATGATGAATCCTTTGCCAAGTGTTGGTAAAGCTTATGCTATGATAATGTCAGATGAAAGCCAAAGGATAACTGCAGATACACATTCTAGGAAGGATGTATTGGAATCTACTGCTTTATATGCTGGAAAGGGAAATTTCCAAAAGAATAATGGGAGATTCATTCAGAATAAGAAGAAAAATTGGGATCAGATCTGTGATTATTGCAAATTGCAGGGCCATATCAAACTTGATTGCTATAGGTTGAATGGATATCCACCTGATTGGAAGTTTAAGAAGAAACAACCTGAGAAGTCTGGATCTGGATCTGGATATGATCAGAATTTGCCATGACAAATGCAGGGAATGCAAGTTGGTGATAGACCATACAAAGAGCATAGAAAATCAAGTGAGAGTAGATCAAGGTGCAGATGCCTTTGCCCCAATTCATAGACAAGCAGTCACACATAAAGGAAGTTGTAGAACACCTAATGGTGATTTATTAGACAATGTCTTGCTAGTTCCTGCATTCAAATTTGATCTGCTATCAGTGTCCTTATTGACAAGACAACTACAATGCTCAGTTAATTTCTTTCCTGAGTTTGTTGTTTTTCAGGACCTCTTAAGTGGGAAGGTGAAGGGGATTGGTAAGGAGCTGGAAGGGCTATACCATCTTCCTATTCAAAAATCCCATGAAGGAGGCAAGAGATATGAATTCATGTTGATGGTGGATGGTAGTGAGTTGAATGGAAATAAGCTGCTATGGCATAACAGGTTGGGACATCCTTCAGCAAGAGTACTTAATAAGTTGTCTTTATCAACGAAGATACAGAAGATATGTGTAAAAATTGTCCAATTTGTCCACTAGCAAAGCAAACTAGATTAGTATTTCCTTTAAGTCTGTCTAGAACTAATGATGTTTTTTAATTGATTCACCTGGATGTTTGGGGACCATATAGTGTGGCTACACATAATGGTTTCAAATATTTCTTGACTATTGTTGATGACTACTCTAGAATGACATGGGTATATTTGATGAAAATGAAGAGTGAAGTGTTTCCCATTTTGAAATCCTTTTGTGCTCTTGTTAAAAATCAGTTTAATAAGGTTGTTAAAAGAGTCAGATCAGATAATGGAGGTGAATTCTTTAATAATGATTGTGATGAGTTTTTTCAAGCTCATGGTATTATTCATGAAAGCAGCTGTCCTTATACTACACAGCAAAATGGAGTGGCAGAAAGGAAGCACAGACATATACTTGAAGTGTCCAGAGCACTTAGATTTCAAGGACACATCCCTATTAAGTTCTGGGGAAATGTGTTCTTGCTACTGTATATTTGATCAATAGACTTCCAACACCTGTGTTGGAAGGGAAGTCTCCATATGAAGTATTTCATAAGGTGAAAGCTAAGCTTGATCATTTGAGAATTATAGGATGCTTGGGATATGTCACTAGGTTGTCTAAAGGTGACAAATTTTCTCCTAGAGCTGATGCATGTGTATTATTTGGGTATTCAGTTACTCAGAAAGGCTATCTTATGTACAACTTGTGTAGTAAGAAGATGGTTGTTAGCAGAGATGTAGTCTTTAAGGAAGATATATTTCCTTTTCAGAAAATGACTAGCAAGGACTTGCCTTTATTCCCAACATCCAACTTACATTCACAGCATTATGAAGATGTCTTGGTGAATCAGGATAATGATCTAGCTAATGAGTCAGTACCAGTAGCTCAAGATAACACATTTCCTGATATAGATGTACATGGAGAAAATGTAGTGATTGAAGATAGTGAGGATTTGCATTTGACTGTCACAGATGGAGTAGATGTGAATTGTGATACTCTAGTTACTGAACAGTCTAGTAATCAGTCTAATGCATCATTACCTACTGTAACTTCATCAAATGAAAGAGCAAGGAAGTCACTTAGAACTTCACAACCTCCCATTTGGATGAAGGATTATGTGTCCCAAGTATCATATTCTAGTCAGCCTTATTCTATTGACAGATATATGTCATACAAAAGTCTTACTCCTAGCTATGCAGCCTATTTGTCAAAGTTTTCTAATGAAGTTGAGCCTAGAAGTTATGAAGAAGCCATCCAAGATGAGAGATGGATAGAGGCAATGAAACTTGAAATACAAGCACTAAAAGATAATGGGACTTGGAAGATAGTCAAGCTACCAAATAGGAAGTCTGCAATAGGGTGCAAGTGGGTATTCAAGATCAAGTATAAAGCTGAAGGAGAGATAGATAGATTCAAAGCAAGGTTAGTTGCCAAAGGATATAATCAAACTGAAGGGATAGACTATCAAGAGAATTTCTCACCTGTTGTTAAAATGGTCACAGTTAGGGCCATTATATCTTTAGCAGCTGCTGAGAATTGGGTCATTCATCAGATGGATGTCTTTAATGCATTCTTACAAGGAGACTTAATTGAAGAAGTATACATGGAACTGCCTAAGGGGTTTAAACTTCAGGGGGAGAATATGGTTTGCAGATTGGTTAAATCTTTATATGGCCTCAAACAGGCATCTAGACAATGGAATGCCAAGTTAACTACTGCTTTATGTAGTTCAGGGTATATCCAAAGTCATCTGGATTATTCTTTATTCACCAAGAGGAAAGGTAGTGGGATAGTGATCATCTTAGTCTATGTAGATCATCTTTATATGGCCTCAAACAGGCATCTAGACAATGGAATGCCAAGTTAACTACTGCTTTATGTAGTTCAGGGTATATCCAAAGTCATATGGATTATTCTTTATTCACCAAGAGGAAAGGTAGTGGGATAGTGATCATCTTAGTCTATGTAGATGATCTACTGATCACAGGAAATGATGCTACACTGATTGAAGAAGCCAAACATGTGTTACATAGTCATTTCAAGATTAAGGACCTAGGTGAATTGAAGTATTTTCTAGGAATTGAGTTCCTTAGATCTAGTAAAGGGATAGTGATGACTCAGAGGAAGTATGCTCTAGAATTAATTTCTGAAGTTGGTCTATCTGCTGGGAGGACAGCACTTACTCCACTAGAGTGTAATATGAAGCTAACTAGTGTGGATTATGATGCTGGGATGAACTCCAATGATGAGTTGTTCACAGATGTCACAAAGTATCAGAAACTTATTGGGAAGCTATTATATCTAACCAACACAAGGCCTGATATTGCCTTTGCTGTGCAATCCTTGAGTCAATTTATGCAAAATCCCAAGATGTCACATTGGGATGCTGCATTGAGGGTGATTAGATATATTAAACAGGAACCAGGTAAGGGATTGCTTCTCAGTTCAGAGAAAAAATCTCAGCTTATAGGTTTTTGTGATGCAGATTGGGCTGCATGTCCTAACACTAGGAAATATGTTACTGGTTTCTTATTGAAGTTTGGTGATGCTTTGATTTCATGGAAATCCAAGAAGCAGAATACTGTTTCAAGGAGCTCTGCAGAAGCAGAGTACAGGAGCTTAGCCACATTAACTGCTGAAATTGTTTGGGTGTCAAGTTTATTTCGAGAATTGGGTGTGGAACTTTTGAAACCAGCCATTATTCATTGTGACAGTAAAGCAGCCATCCAGATAGCTGCTAATCCTGTATTCCATGAACGTACTAAGCACATTGAAATCGATTGTCATTTTATTCGTGAGAAGATACAACAAGGGCTGATCAAGACTAGTTATATTCAAAGCAAAGATCAACAGGCAGATCTGTTGACAAAGGCACTGGGAAGACACCAACATGATACTTTGACTGCCAAGCTTGGATTCTTGAACTTGTTCAATCCATCCAGCTTGAGGGGGAGTATTGGAGTTGGTTAAATTGGATACATTGAGTTAGTTAGATAGTTAGTTATCAAATTCATGAAGTTAGTTACTTAATTAATAGTCAGTTAGTTAGCCAGCTGTCAAAGTTGTTAGAGTTGGTTAGAAGGTTGTTAGATTAGCTTAGCCATTAGCTTAGCCCTTCATCTTTGTGTATATATACATCAGAATAGCATTGTATTCACTAAGTTGGAATGAATGAAATGTTCAGTTCCTCTCCAATTCTCTCTACTTAGCTAAGTTTCATTAAATCCAACTTAGTATATGGTTGATACTTTAGGATAGAATATTTGTTAGTTAGAATTTGTTAGAAAATACTGTTGTAAAACTATTAGGAACATTCTTTTTTTTTCGTCTGCCAGCATAACAAAATTTATATGCCATTTTTCAATAAAATATTTTCGTCTACTAGATTTATATGGTTTTCATTTTCTATAAATATTTGGATGATCGTCTCATAATAAAATAGTGTCTTTAAATTAATTAATAAAATAGTGAATTCATTTTTATTTTGGCCGAACCATAAATTAATTGAATTGGCTATAGTTTAAATTCAAGTTGGCTACAATCAGGGGCGGACCCACGTGGTATCCAGGGGTTCACCCGAACCTCCTCGGACAAAAATTACACGATATATATAAGGTAAATTTTTTGTATTTTTGTAGATATATATATTTTGAACCCCCTTAATAACAAAGAGAAACTGATAGTGTAGTGGCAAGTACCCCTAAAAATATGTTGTACGTCACCAGTTCAAATCCCAATGAAAGCGTTTTATTTTTTTCTTATTCAGTTTCAGGTTTTTTTTAGTTTTTTTTTTTTAATTTTCAGTTCTGTTTTTCAAGTTTTTTTTTACTTTAAAAAATGTGCTAAAAGTTTGGTTTTAAACCCAAAAGAATTCAAGGTTTCCATTTCTAAAGGCTTATTTACACGTTTATACTTTTATTTTTCGAATCCGCTGAACGAAAATCCTGGATCCACCACTGGCTACAATAGAAATGCAAATGATCATTTTCTAAAACTCAGGACCAAAACGGACCTTTAATTTCAGATTATTTGGCCCATCATTTGAGCCCATTCTTTTGTGTCCCATTTGTTCATGTCACAATTCTATTCGAGTTGACAAAGTTAATTATATACAAGTCGGGTTTGTATATTTTTGGTAATGATGCTTTAGTTCATTGTAATTATATGAAATATATATGATTGATTATTTTGTACGTCTTCAATATCGTATATATACAATAATGAGCATATAAGACACTTATAATGATCGGGTTCATTTGTTGTAATTAATTCAACTTTCTAATGTTTGAGAACTTTAAAAGTGGCCATTCATATAAATAATGGTTATTTGATAATCTAATTATTCACAAACTAAGCATATCTTTGGCTAATGTTGTGTATAAGTTGTGAATTTTAGCACTATTATTTGAAATAATTCCAAATTTTATTTTTAGTAACTTTTTTCGTGGATATAATATTTGGCTAATAGCATCCTTAATTTAACTAGCATGCTTTTTCGTCTTTGTAAAATTATTCCTAAATAACAATTCTATTATTTATAACAGTAAAATATTAATTTTTGTATGGTCATTTCATTAATGGGGTACACATAGTAAAGTTTCATGTACAACTACATAAAAGGAAAAAATGTATATAAATGGTGTCAATGGTCATAATTTTTTATGAAAAGACTACTACATTTGCTTTTTTACATTCATACCTTTTCTATTTATTTGATTAAATAAATTAACAAATATATTTCTTCTTCTTGATACACCAAATCACTAAATTATATAACAGCTAAATAAGATTTTTAAAAAATCGACGGTATATGTTATCCATTTAATTTTCTACTTGGAAGTTTCATTTTCCCTTTTAGTTTGACTACTGCGGTAATGAGCCTATTTATCAGTTTGAATCTCATAAAGTTACTCTTAATTAAAAGGTTTCTTGGTAATTTTTTCTATTACCACAAAATATCAACGTTCAAAATTAAATTTTGACATTTAAATGTAGTCATTAATTCATAACGAGTTAAAGATAAAAGATATAGTTACAATATTTTAATTTTTCAAATTTTATATCTAAATTATCAAGTGCATATGAATTCTACTTGAACTGTCAACAACTATTTATTAAAATATACATTTAACAATCAGTTTTAAAAAAAAAAAATTGTTACCTTAAATATTATCGCCATTCAAGTAGAAAATGAGAACAATTGATTGTTGAATTGTGTTGTTAAATAATTTGTGGTACTTCAGATATGAAATTCGAAATTTTTAGATATTTTAGGTGGTTTTTGACATTGAATCATACATAAAAATCGAGGACATTAGCATAAAAGGGAAATAAACAATCAGTTCACATTTTCTTTATTTTTTAACAATATTCTCCCTTGATATCCGTTACTTAATTTTACTTTGACCAAAATCCAATTATTAAATGTTTATGCAAATAAATTACACAAAATAAACACCTTTCCTTTTATGGTTCAAACTCTATCCAATTTTCTATAAATCCATAGAAGAATTCATTTTTTACCAAATTAAAACACTTCTTTCTGTATATATTACATATATATGTATGTATATTTCACAGTTGCTCATAAAAAATATTTTTTATTAATTCAGAGTATGTTGATTACTCAAAGATATGTTCTACCAACTTTGCTGGTATTATATTTGCTTTTTAATTACGACGGAGTTCAAGGAGAAATAAAGTTGTCAGAACAAGAGGAATTGGCATTGGAGAAGCAATTAAAACTTTTAAACAAACCAGCGGTCAAAACAATTAAGGTACGTAAATTCTCGACAAATTCTTGTACAACATTTTATGTGTAATTTATGCAACAAAGATTACTAGTAAGTTAAAAATCCTTTTGATCCGTAGACTAAATGGGGAGATACATATGACTGTGTGGATTTCTACAAACAACCTGCATTTGATCATCCATTATTGAAGAATCACAATTTTCATCCCAAGGTATGTATTTTTGCTTTCTTTTTATGTATACAACTTCAGAAGAATGTAGTATTGGATGCAGATAAATTAAAATAAGTTTTCGATTTGCAGATGAAACCCACTTTACCTACGATAAAACATATTTCAAAAAACTCAACTGTTGATATATTTTCGAAGATATCGTTAGAGAAAAACAATTGTCCTTCTGGAACCGTTCCTATCAAAAAAATTACCAGAGATGATCTTATTAGACAAAGAAATATGCCATCACCAGAAGATTTCGCATATGAACCCCAATCAGAGGTTCGTAAGATAATGTTACTCCAATTTATTTCATTTTATAGGTTAAAACTTTCTATAATTATAAAATAAAAAGGAGAAAATACTTTATGTTAAATTTGACATATTTTATTACTGATGTGCAGACTAATAAAATTGTTGAACCAACAGGAGGATACAATTACAAGGTATATGAATATGAAATTGAATCCCTATTTATTTATTAATTTATTCTCTTTTTTTTTTGTTATTACTTGTAGGGTTGAATTTGAAGTAACAACATGTAGGATAAATTGGTTACAAATTTATCATTTGCCCAATTCTTCTTGGCTCCACTAAAATTTTAAAATGAATGAACATTAAGTTAATTTAGATAATCTATGTAATGAGTTTATAAAAAAATTATCTTTTATGTTCAGCGTGCAATAGTTCATACTCCGAAAAATCATAAAAACAAGTTTGGTGGAGCTGGAATGGCAGCTAGTTTATGGAGTCATTATGTTTTTGATAAACAACAAAGTGTGTGTCGATTGAAGATTCAAAAAGGACAAGATAGTATGCAAGTTGGTTGGCGAGTAAGTTTAATACCTTATTTATGTTACTCAACTATTTTCTTACTTACAATAGTTTCAATGGTCATGACGCTCTATTTCTTGTTTTAGATAGATCCAACATTATACGGAGACAGGAAAACTAGATTTTTTATACATTTTCAAGTAAGTTTTCTTAAGTACCTCATTAAATAATTTCTATCTCGTTTTCAATCAAGTTATTCACCTCAATAGATAATCGTTCTTTAAATGTTTGATATTTTTTAGGCTGGGAATACACATTGCTTCAATACACTATGTCCCGGCTTTTTGTTAGTAAACAATAATATACTTCTTGATAATGCATTTGACAATGTTTCTCGTCGAGGAAATCATGAACAACAACCGGAGATTGTTGTGTACATTGTTCGGGTACAATATATGTTATTTTTATTATCTACTTTACCACTTAGAATTTTGAAGGATGTTACAAATGCCTAACATATACCGTCTTGTTAAAAATAAAGGATCTCGCGAATGAACATTGGTGGCTTTTGCTTGGAGAAAAACAAGTTGTAGTTGGTTTTTGGCCTAATTGGATTTTCACCGCATTAGCAAATGATTTTGCTACAAATGTCGAGTGGGGTGGAGTGACATATACTCCTCCAGAAGATTTTGAACATTATGCCCCAATGGGCTCTGGCATGATTCCTGTACGTATAGCACCTGCACATGATGCTTATTGTCGGGCACTTATGGTTTTAAATGATAAGGGTGAAACGCTAAACGTAATAAAGACACCAATATTTCTTGACAATCGAACACTATACCAAGTCGTTGATAAACCATTTTGGGAAAATGTAGATTTTCCACATTATGTATTTTATGGGGGAACTCATATGCCAGGGATAGATAAACATGTGTAAAAAAATATTGTGATCATGATAAATATTTGCAATTTGCAAAGTTCTATTTAGCAATGTTCATTAATTTGCTTTTGATAAAATTACATTCTTCCATCCAACGTGTAATAATTAGAGCTCCATATAATTTAAATAATAATTTTGGCGACAAAAGCATGTCGATTAAAAATTCTAAAGATATTATACAAATTGGTTGGACAAGTAAATTTAAATATATTGATTTTATTGGCACATAAGGACTTACAATTTTCAGGATGATTTATGAATAAAATCTTTGTTTATTGAAAAATTAATATAAATAGTCGTCGAATTCGCAATTTTCCCAACGCAGACAGCTATTGGGCTTTATTTTTCTCGACTTTATCTGGGCTTTCATGCTTATTGGGCTGGGGGAGGAAAATATTAGGCCCGTTAATTAAAGTGGAATTATGGATCTTTATATTTTGATCGTTAGAAAATTTAGTAAATAGAGTTATTAGAGTCCATTTTTGCAAAAAAAAATTAAAAAATTAGCGAAATAATATTATCTCATACTTATTGTAAATCACGCGGAGATATGTGACAGTAATGACAACTATGATTTTTAGATACACAGATACGTATATAATTGTACATATGTTATAAATTGCATAATCTTGATGTCATGTAATTTGTTTAAAGAATAATTATAAAGAATAATACGTAAACCGAGATCGCTTGTTGGAATAATTTTTCGATGGTTGATATATTGATTTTGGGTGAATGTACTCAAATTTTTAGTATTATGTCTTGATATATACTACATAAAAAACAAAACCAAAATATATCAATTATAAAATTACATTAAATATAATGAAATATTATTATTGTTATTGGCTCGTAAGAAACTCATTAACCTTTTAAATTGGAAAAAAGCAATAAATCAGGATAAATTGATTTTTCCTTTTTTTTTTTAAAAAAAATGAGATAATAATCTCTATGGTCAAATAATATATCCTTTTTGTAGATTACTTTAAAGTTTAAAGCAAACAGTCAATTTTCATTTAATGTAATAAAATCTTTATAAAATTAAGATAATCTTGCTTTAAAATAAACTACATTACTTAACTTGCATAACATTTTTTTTTTATTTCCTCTCTAAATCTATTTAACATATGCTCTCTCTAAGTTCAGGCAATGCAGAAAAATCAAGGGATTATTCAACAAACGTTGGTATTATATTTTCTTCTAAGTTATAATTATGTGGTTCAAGGAGAAATAAAATTATCCGAAGTAGAGGATCAAGAGTTAGAAAGTCAACTTAAACTTTTGAACAAACCTGCAATCAAAACAATTAAGGTATTTATTTCGAATTAGAATTTGGATGACAAGATATATGCAATTGTTATGACCAAATAACTTATTTGTCTACATTTTGAGTCACAGACCATGTATGGAGATATATATGATTGTATCGATTTTTACAAGCAGCCTGCATTTGATCATCCATTGTTGAAGAACCACAATTTTCATCCAAAGGCATGTCACTCTATTTTCTACTTCACTAGCTAGCAACATTTAATAGGGATATACTGATATAGAATTTCAATTTTGGATGGACAGATGAAGCCTACGTTATCTAGGATAAAGCAAACTTTAGGTACCTCAAAGTCTAAAGAAGCATCGACGATATGGCTAAATGATGGTGGTTGTCCTTTTGGATCAGTTCCTATTAAAAGAATTACAAAAGATGATCTTATCAGACAAAAACATATGCCACCACCAGAAGATCTCGCATTTCATACCCAATTTTTTGAGGTAAGACAATGTCAAATCAATTTAATTATTGCTTTATCAATAATAATTCATTTCCAATCAATAGAATATTTAGATATATAATTTGTTATATTTATATTAATAATATATAAGATGTTTTGTTTTCACAATTAGCATCAAATCTCATATATTTTTATTTATTACTTTTCCAAAGACTAGGAATCACAGTGGATTGAAAAAAAGATTCTTATCTACACAAGGATACAGGGTACATGAACTTTTAATTTTCTTAGTTTTTTGTTGTCTTTTCAGCTAGGTTTAATTTAGTTTTTTTTTTTAAAATAATTTGTTAATATATTGAAGGTTGCAATAGTTTCAACTCGTACTGATTTGGATTACAAGTTCGGGGGAGCTGGAATGTCAGCTACTTTATGGAATCCTTATGTTAAAGGTCAACAACATAGTGGATGTCGATTGAAAGTTCAAAAGTTATCGGACATTATACAAATTGGTTGGAGAGTAAGCTTTTCTCTATTGCTTATTTCGTGTTTTAGAGGATTGAATATCACACCTCTAGAATATAAAATGGAAGTTATTAGAAAGCGTATCAACAAACTACCATTCAATTATTATTATGATGATTCTATTTCTTGTGTAGGTGGATCCAACATTATATGGCGATACCCTAACTAGGATGTTTATACATTTTCAGGTTAGTTTTTTTTTTATGAGTATTTATCAACTTTTATTTCCCGTTCATGAAACTGTTAAGACTTTATATATAATCATATATATATATTTAGGCTGATAATATAGGTTGCTTTAATACACTATGTCCTGGATTTGTACTGGTAGACACCGAGATAGGTGTTGGAGCGCCATTTAGTAATGTTTCACACCGTGGAGATATTCATAACTTATGGGAATATCCAATGTACCTCGATCGGGTATATGTTACATTTCTCTTTCAATAATTGTTTTTAAAAATGAGATACTAATAAATTATATATCTTCATTTGGAAACAAAAGGATCTAGTGAACGGAAATTGGTGGGTTTTGGTTCAAGAAACGCATAGAGAAGTTGGCTTTTGGCCTCAAAACATCTTCACTCAGTTGGCAGGGTTTGCTACGCACATTGAATGGGGAGGAGTGGCTTATAGCCCACCAGACATACCTGAACCGCCAATGGGCTCCAGTTTTTTCCCCACTAATATGAAGGGGTATGATGGTTCGTGCAATGGAATTACAGCATTAAACTATAAAGGTGAGACGATAGAGGTAAATACGATCCCACACACCGATAATCCCGATTTTTATAGGGTTTACGATATTCCACCAAGGGGAACAAATAGAAAATATAAGCACACCGTTTTGTATGGGGGACCTGGTGAGAGAACTTAACTCTAAAAATATCCTTATTTATTGTAATGACAACATTTACAATCTATGTCCAAATTAGACAAATTATAACCAAAGAATTTTATTAGTTTGTCATACTTTAATATTTTTCGCTTATATATTTCTTTTATTTTTTATTGGTTTAAAAATCCATTGGAGATCAATAAAAGATTACATCAAGGGTCACATATATTGAAATAATTATATGAATATCACTAGATCATCAAATTTGTTCATGAAAAGCCAATGTAGCTAAGATGAGGTCTTATTTTTTAATTTTATATAAACTATGAACTAAATATGATTATTTTAATACACTAGGACAAAAAAACATCATCTTAATTAACAATTAATTAAGGAATAATTATCCAAATCACATACGATAAATTACTTCAAACGTATTCGTTGTTGATCTTATTTTAGGTTCATGATTACCAATGAGCTCATTTTTTCTTGTTTTAAGTTAAGCATCAGCAACATAGTTATTTTTCCTGTATATATTTCAAGTTGAATTTGTTTATGTACACTTTTTAAGTTGCTTTTCATTTACTTTCGAAATTTGATGTTCCAAAAAGATTTGAATAACTACTGACGTTCGATTATATAGATAATAAAAATAGTAAAATACAAATGGTTGTGTTCTACCAACATAGATTATAGTGGGATGATTGAAATTTCATTCTTAATCAGAAAAATTTAGTTCATGTTGAGTGCCCCAAATCAGCTGGGGATCGTAAATTTAATCTCCATATATGAATTTGGAAAAATTTTCCCGGTCGAAGATTCGTTTCTATCATGGTATTAGATTAGGCTCATTCCAATTCATGGTTTACCGATGTTGGATCCCCATGTTAAACTATCCCTCTAAATATGAAAAAAATCTTGTTGGGAGCATTCCTCCAGAAATACCGCCCCCAAAATACCATGCACGAATTCAAATTAATCTGAGTTCAATGTGGTTATCGAACAATGAGTGCCAAAAAAAAGTGATGTTCCATTCTTAATCAGAAATTTCGGGTTCGTGTTGAGTGTCTCAAATCGGCTAGAGATGAAAATTTTGGTCTCCTTATATGAACATGGACATTAATCCTCTTGGTCGAAGATCCATTTTTTCATGATATCAGAGTCAAGATTCATTCCAATTGATGGTTTACCGATGTTGGATTCCCATATTAAATTATCCCCCTATAGCCTCAAGGTATAAAGAAAATCTTATTAGAAACGTCATTCTAAAAATACCACCTTCAAAATACTATGCACAAATCCAAATTAATATGACTTTAATTCTATACGGTTATCAACACCGAGTGCTAGAAAAGGTGGTGTTCAAAATGGTATTTGCTGATCGATGGTCTCAGCAATTAGGTAATTAACAGGTTGTCAAGTAAATGCTTGCTTACTAGGACATAATGACTAATTAATTATTTTTATTTAAAAAAAATATATGAACATTAAATCCTTTTTTTTAAAAAATGATTTCCAAAGTTAGTTCACCAATTATGTCAGCATGCACGTTACGTTATCAAGAATTAGTAAAAAGACAACCTAAATTTCTTCAATAGATATTAGCACCACTATTAATTTTTTTAAAAAAAAACATTACCCTAAGTGGATATTTAATTTGTTCTAATCATAGTGATGAATTATAAAAATAAAAATGGGTTTGTCAAACAAACGTTTTGGTGTGCATGCATCAACCCGCACTTAGAATTTATTTATTTTTACAAATTATCCTAAAATTTTAAATTTACTCATTGTCCTATATATATTATCCAATCATATTTTAAAGATTTGGATCAACTTTTAAAAAGTTAACATGTGATAAGTTTTAGTTCAAAAAACATGACACGTCCATCATCTGACTGTTATTTGTCTTGTTACGATAAATGAGATAACATATATTTTATGTGACTTAATTTATGATATACTGATAATTATGGGATTTACATGATTATTTGACCATGAAATCTTGAGAATAATACTCCCCTATATATATGTTTTTAATTAATATATGTGATGTAAATTTGATTTAAAATGTAGTCTAAGAAAGAGGGGGACATTTTTTATCTCATGATAACAGATATGTGTTAACATTTGTATAGTTATAAGAAAAAATTATGGCCTTATACATGTGATAATATTTATGTGATTATCTGTTGATACATTGATGGTAAACAATAACAAGAAAATTTCTAAATTAATATATAATACCTTGTTTTTTTTTTTCTAAATATTTCATAACAAGAAGTTTAAATTTCCTCAATCCCAATTTATATGAAACATCTCAGTTTTCGAGAATCAAACAAATCTATTTTTTATTGTAAAATTTTCATATATCATTTAAATATTTTAAATTGTCAATTATTGCGACTTGTAGTACTTTTTACATAGTTAACAACTATATAAATTTCATTTCAAAAAAATTAAAAATTCGATACGTAAATTTCTATCAAACTTAAATTATTTGACTCTTAAAAAACGAAAAATATCACATAAATTAAAACAAATAAAAATATTAATGTTTGAGAACTATGACAGATTCAAGCTTCTAAATTATTACATATTATGACTTTTAACCTTAGTCTAGTTTCAGTGTTATCTAATAATATCAAATTAAAGTCAAATTCGTCATAATTCCTAACAAAATAGCTTCTCTTTTCTTTATTTGCGGTCGGTACATAGTGGCGTTTGCCGTCCAATATTAGAAAAATCCTTCTAAAGGATAATATTCTTTTTTGGCCGTTCCTTATTACTTCCTTTGTTTTAATTTATTTATCTCGTACTTTCTTTCTTAATCCGTTTAAAATCTCTGTATCTTTTCTTTTACAACTCGTTAATTTTAATTACAAGACTAAAGAAAATTTTTGTACATCATTCTACTATCTTTAATTTAAGATCATAAGTTTTTTAAATTTTTTTTCTAACATTTTTTATATCAAAATCAAAATCAGATAAATAAATTAAAATGAATGGAATATTATGAAATGTCACATCCTATAAGTCGAGGATATGTTACTGTTGGTGCCTGACTTTATTAATTCCACTAATTAAGAGGAATATGGCTGTCATTTTTACCAGATCAAAATCAGATAAATAAATTAAAACGAATAGTATATTATGAAATGTCACATCCTATAAGTCGAGGATATGTTACTGTTGGTGCCTGACTTTATTAATTCCACTAATTAAGAGGAATATGGCTGTCATTTTTACCAGCTTTAAACTTTTCATGATGTTAGTTAGTGTGAAATTCCAAGTGGACTATCATCATCAACTTTTTTTGTTGTGTGTGAGTTTACTCGTTTTTGATAATAGCTATTATTTCGTACAAGTCTCGAGTTCAAATTTTTGAGAATGAAAAAAATGTCGTTAGATAATATGTGAAAGTGATATTTCTAAAAATAAACATGGTATAATATGTGAATTCTAATTTAAATCAAAGCTTAATACGAATATATCCAATTGTTTTAAAATATATATTTTCACTTTTGTTAAGATTAACTCGAAAATGGTCATAAAATTAAAAAGTTTATAATATCTTTTTTATTTTAAAATAAACTGATCTTGTTTTCATTTTTTAATTAAAAGCGTAAAAATGTTCAAAAAGATAAAATAAAATAGTGTGAAATATGTTATTTTACCAGTCAAATTCTGGCAAAATTTTCTGACCAAAATTTTCCTATTATTTTTATCTCAATCAATCATCATTTATGATTTTTTTAAAATTTCTCACTTGGTACTTGATATGTCCACATTATTCGAGCCTTAAATTCAAAATATCTGATTAAGATAATACTAATAATCACTCTGTCAGAAAACTTATTGTTATCTAAGGGCTGATGTATTTATAGAATTATAATTTTTAAAACTTATATTTATATTTATATTAAAGTTACATTTTTCACAGTCTCAAATTTATATAAAATATATAATAAAGAGTTAGTCAGTGTCGATACCTAATTATCCCTCATCCAAGGGATAAGCACGCAAAACGATGCACTCAAACAATTAACAACGACTACTTATTAATTTAATCAATGATAATCCTTTCTTTTGACACCATTTTATTTTTAATTTCATTTACCCCTAAGTGCATATTAAAATCTCTAATTTAATTGTGTCCCTCTTGACATTGAACAGTTGATGCAATGCTCTTTGTTTTTTTTTGTTTTTTTTCAATTTTTGAAGAAATATTTAGTGGTTGTTACACAAACGTAAGTGGAACCCCACTGACTGATTTGGGATTAATATGTCACTAAGAAAATAGGAGTTGACATATGAATTAAAAATATTAATAATCTCAAAAAGTCATAATGATTATTCAAATCACTAAAATTATGACTAAGAAGAAAATTTCATGTTGTAATTAAGAAATTAAACGGACATTTGAAACGTGAAGAGTATATCTTGGAGCCCAATAATATGGTGTAAATTAAGAAATAAGGATAAGTTTGATCCTGATATGAAAATTGTCTAAAATCATATAAGATAACATGTATATTTGAGGCGTGGATAATATAAATGGAAGTCCAACATAATGTAAAAAGAAAGATGAGTCTCACATTTTTGATGTATCAAGAAAATAAACTGTAAATTTAATTTAAACTCAAAAATTTAATATTTTCAAATTGTATAAAAAGATAATAACTCATATTGTCAATCAATTTGATACTCTCACACGTTGACCCACGGTTTAAGGGTTCAGTACATAAAAAAATAACACTAATTTATATTCACATTACATATAAGGTTTATTTATTTATTTTTTAAATATTCTCTAATATAAATTTCTCATTTTGAAAAATCGATCTTCGGATATTTGATTATGACAAATGGATAACTTTAATCCCACTACATTTTTCAATGGTGAACCTCCAAGATTTCGATATGTTGCCAAGTGAGTTATTATAGGCCACATTTTTGGAACTTTTTTTAAAAAATCTTTTGACACAAAATTATAAAAAGAATATTTAGTTCCTAGGTGAAGAAGGATAAAGGAGAAAAATGAATCTATGTTGTGATGACTTGTGGTTTAGTGGCTCTCCATAAGGTCACCTCACATGGCCAAAAAGAAGCATATTATATATAGGGTATACAAACAGACACATATTATAAAAATAAAAATAAACTCAATGAAGAGTCATATTCTACTTTATTTATTTGCCCAAAGACAGACTGGATGTGAATAAATAAAGACAAAACCTCTTTGTCTATGTCTTATTTAAAAGTTTTTGAAATAATATTTTGAAATTATCTTGAATAAATATTTATTTATTTAAACTGACTTTGACACAATATTATAAAATTATCTTCAAATGAGTAATTTCTTTATCAATCTGACTTGTTTTCTTACAATAATATGGAATGTGTAATTACTTCAATTACTCGTCTTTTAGAACATATCAATCAATTTTACTGAGAAATGTCAAAATATGAAAAAAAATTAACATACAAAAAAAATAAAATTAACATATACATGAAAGAAATATTCACACTATCTATCTATATAATGTAATTTTTTCAGTGAAGCGATATCAATTAACTCTCCATGTATCCTTGTATATATACGTAGTTCTACCCCTGTTACCATCAATGATGAATTAGATCTCTCTATCCTCTATTAGAAGTTTCGAATTCAAGTCCACATAATGAAGAAACCTCTGATATAGAATAATTTCCTCTCTAATAAGTCTTGTCCTACACGAATTTGAATTAATCGAATTAGTAAAAACCAAAATATCAAATGGTTATAGTATTTTTTTTAAAAAAAAAAACCTCGTTAACATTACACGTTTTTATAAAGTCAAATGTTTCTACTTTCTTGATTATTTCTTAAACTATTTTTTTTAGTGGTTGCTTCTTTAACTTCTATTTATAGCCTTTCAACTTCTCTATTACTCATCACACCAAAAATCAAATTCCAAAATCTTCTCTCAAGCAATTTCATTTCTTCAAAATTCCAAAGTATATTATAAATTTAATGTTACTCTAATTATGGGTAAAATTCATCCAGAAAATATATCTTCTCCTTCTCCTTCTTCTTCTTGTTCATCTCCTTATGTTACATCTAATAGAGAAACATTTACTATATGGATGAAATCACTAGTTTTTCATGGAAATGGATGTACTGTTTTTAATTCCAAAGGTGAACTTTGTTTTAGAGTTGATAATTATCAAGAAAGATGTAGCAATGAAGTTTTTCTCATGGATCTTAATGGACAAGTTCTCTTTTCCATAAAAAAAGAGGTAATAAAAGAAAGACAATTATTTTGTTCTGTAACAGTTTATGTGACACAATTCGAATTTTCAGAGTCAGATTTCTTTAACTTTGACTATGAATTCAAACATAGAATTTGTTTGACTCTTGAAATTCGAACAGTAGTAACACATAAATTGGGACATAAGGAGTATATTTTATGTTATGGAAGTTGAAATTTATTTTTTGTTTTTATGTTTTATTGCAGAAATTGAGAGTTTTTGGTAGATGGAATGGATATTTATGTGGTGGATTTAAAGGGAGGCCATGGTTTCAAGTGAGAAAAAATTGCACATTTTCAAGAGGAAATGTTATGTGTAATGTGAATTTGGGCAATAAAAAATCAATTGAAAGTTGCTACAAGATTCAAAAATTGGACAAGAAATCATCATTTAAAGTTACAAATACTACTGGAGAAATTGTTGCTGAGGTAGGTCCTTTAAAATTTTAAATTCATACAAAGTTTTTAAAAAAATATATAAGTTATATATACTGATAGTATAAAGATTTTGATATTGATTTTTTTCTATCGCAGTTAAAACAAAAGCAATCGTCGAGAGGATTTGCATATGGAGATGATGTATTGACTCTAGAAGTGGAACCCCAAGTTGATCAATCGCTAATTATGGCATTAGTGACAGTTTGTGGCTTAATTAGTCGCAAATTATGATCAAGAAATTAATTATATGAAGAATTCAAGAAAATTTAGATATAATAATGGGGATCTTCAATTTGAACCACCATTCTGACTTTAGAATGTGTTGTGTGCATTTAATCTTACCTTCTTCATTTTTAAATATTATTGAGTTTTTGTTATATATAGAATTTTTTTACTTTATGAATTTCTTGATGGGTTTTTATTAATTCTACTAATTGTATGAGTAGAACAAGCTCTAAGTTGAAATTTAATAATCTGAAAAATTGTTCATCGATCTCGTATTATATATCACCTAGAAAAGGAGTAGAGCTAATTAAAAATGAACAAAAAGATAAGACCAATCATCTATCTCGATGAACAATGCTTCACTGATTATACAAAAACAAAATTTAACCCTTATTGTGTAAACCGTCACCATGACCATATTATGATTTGAAGTGTTTTTCATCTGATTATTTAATTAAAAAATAATGATTTTCTTATATTTAAAAATAATTTAACTTTACTCGATAACAAGACGACAATGATAAACAAGTGGTGATAGCACATTATGTACTAATTTCCAAAATACGTCAAAATCTTTAGGCCCAAATGCATGTTGTGTAGACGGCAAACTTTGGCTGGCAACTTGCTTTGTTTAATTAGGCTTCTAATTGTGTCCCTACAAATAGCCATCATGTTTAAGATGAATCATGAATATTGTCATCCACACAATCACTCGTTTTCATCTGATATTCGATATTTATTTACTAAATTAACTTAAGTTTAATCGTAAGATACATAAGTTTTTATAAATATTTCGATTGGAAATCGATATTTCCAACGAAAAATTGGTTCGAAACATTTTGAATAAGTCAACTTTTGATAATTTTCTATTTATGAAAACTCAAATCATAAGACGTCGAAGAAATCTGTACAACAATCCCCACCAAATTAAAATTTTGTTGTTAAGTGTATAGTACCATCATTTTCATAGTCGGTTGGAGCTTTTTGAACGTTTTGACACAAATTAATACTAGTAGGACTTGAATGTTTCACATTTTGTAATGTGAAAAGAAAGGAGGAAGTCAAAATATGATGTGATTTCTAAAGATGTTTCAAAATTACTCTCTCCGTTCATTTTTACTCAATTTTGTAAGCTCCTTAAAAATAATACTAATATATTTATATGAATATTTTATCATGATAAATATTAGTCAATTTTTTTGTCTTAAATTTTGATAAATAATTAAAAAAATAAGTAATTAGTCTTGCGGGTGAAATATGAAAAAAATATGTTAAAAGTGATAATTAAAAATAAAAAATATTTTTTTAGTGGATACGTAAAAACGGAGCGGAAGAAGTATATGAGTTATGACTATTAATTAAGAGAAAATAAAGCACCCAATGATACAAATTTCATTATTCTATTGAAGCTTTGTTAATCGAAGGAAGTTACATTGGTAGTTACAACCAATTACAGTAATCAAAACCTTGAGCAATTCAATTTCTTTTTTTTCGAAAGAAGATAATATTTTTTATTATTGTACACAATTATTGACTAATAATAAGAGGGCTGAAAACTCAGTTTGTCCACTAATTTAAACTTAAGTAAATATACTATATTAAAAAAAAAAATTACAATTGATAACAATAACATTTTTTTTCACTTGATCACTTTTAGTGCATTTATAATACAATTTTAATATATATTGCAGAGAATAATTTATAGAACATATAATACATTTATAATACAGTTTTAATACATATTGCAGAGAATAATTTATAGAACACATATCATGCAAGTTTTATTGATGGATAATATATTTATCACGCATTTTAATACACTTATAATATCATGTTTCAATTTCTTACAAAACAGGCATAATATATTTTTAAAAACAGTTATTATACATAATTCAGTTTTAATACATATTACAAATTTATCATAGTATTGCTATAAATGATAATAAATAAAAAGTATCACTAGAATCAGTAATTATTTATTAAAATGTATATCGCAGTAATTTTCCTTTAAAGTATCCTCTTAAATAGTAAATGGGCAATTTAGGATAAATTTGACAATATCATCGTTCTATTGATCGTTCTTAAAATACAAAAAATTACGCTACATGGTATTGAAAATAAGTGGTTTTAAATTTTCGATCCTTTGTTTGTCCTATGGGCAAACTTTCAAGATCAATAGTCAATAGTGTTACCATGGTCAAAAACTTGTTAAACTTAAAAGGTTTGCTCATCAGTCATTGAGCAAACAGAGTTAAAATTTAAGTCCGTTCATTTTTAAGGTCATTTTAAAAAAAAAAAATCAACGGTCAATATTTGCACAAAAATAAGTTGGAATAATATGAATTGAGTTAAGATGGGCTAAACAATATCATATAGAGGAGTGGTCTATATGATCGAAATTGAAGATCAAAATGACTTAGTTAATAAATTAACCCGTTCAAGCTTGGACGAATCACAATTTCATAAATTAATTTTATCACCGATAAATTCAATAGTGTTTCTGATAATTCAAAAGAGCTATCATAATTCATTGCAAACCAATATAAAAAATGTCCATGTGACCATACTCTATAATAGGGGTCATGTAACCTGATCAAACTTGACTTGACCCTGGAAATTTGTTTTTGTATATTAGGAAACAAAAATAGAAAATAAAAATATCTATAACAAAAAACTCTCTGTGAAATTTGATACCACAAAATTGGAAACGACAATAAAACACATCATGTATTTTAATGTGTTTATGTTTTTTTTTAATTAAACAATGAAAGGTCCATGTATTTAATAAATTGGGTTATTATATGTATATATAAAACCAGCTATATTCAATTGGCAAAATCATGAAGAAGGGGACGTATATGGTCCTTCAAATATTTTTGATAGTGAGTGAAGATTCCATTTTTAACAAAGAGTTATCTAATATATATTTGAACCTAAAGAGTTTGCAACATATATCTAAGTTAGTTTCTGAATTACAGGTCTGAAAAATTAAAGTGTATTGTAGATCTTATTTCTGCTTTGTAGAGATTAATATTTTGTTTTTGAATTATCTGTGACTCAAGTTAAGAATTTCAAAACAGTAACAAAAAGCGATCGGAATACGAAAATGAAAGCTAGGGGTAGCAAAAAATATAGTGTATGGAAAATTTACTTTACCTCGTAGGGATAAGAATTTTGTTTTTGAACCATCGGCGAATATTCAAGTTAAACATTTCAAAATAGTTATAAAAGGGAATACAAAAATAAAAGCTAACGGTAACAAATGATAGAGTTTATCACAAATCTTATTTCTATCTCGTAAAAATAAAAAATATTATTTTTGATAAATTATCATCGATTGAAGTTAAATATTTTAAAAACAGTAACAAAAAGGGAATACGTGAGATAAAAAGCTAGATATGGTATAGAAAGTTGTACATATATAATGCCGAAAGAGCTACAGATATTACATTTTTATAATTAATTAGAGGAGAAAAAGAAAAATTCTCAATACTGTTATTTTATTTTGTTTTATGAGGAACATTCTACAACATAATATATCTCCACATTTATAAAAAAATATTAAAAAATAAAATAAAATTCTAACACTACTTTTTATTATTCCAAATATATTTAATATAACAATTTAAAAAGAAAAGAATGGAATTTTTGCCTCCCATAACAAAACTAAACTATAGTCTAAACAAAAAATTTAAAACATCTTTTAATCATAGGTCATAAGAGTTTATTATTAAAATCGTCACTCAATTATCTAGTAAAATCATTTCTTCAAAACTCATTTAACTATATTTATAGCACTCCAAAAGGTCACTCAACTAATCAAATTCCGTTTTACCCTCTAAATTATCAACCATTGTCGTATTTTACTTTTCTAATGTTATAATAATTTTTCTCTTTTTAATCTATATTGTGAACTTACGTATAGAACATATAAATTTTATTTTATAAATTAAAGAAATGAAAAATATTTTCAAGCATCTTTAATGTTCAATTAATTAATTAATTGAGCATAGTAAAAAAATTAATTAATTAAAATGATTTGCTCGTATCAATAGTTTTGATAATAACAATAAAAACTCAAAAAATTATTTACAGTAGTGAAGCTCTAAGCCTAAGACTATGCGTCAGTGTGGAAGTAGGAAAAACAAGTTTATGAATGGCATTCCTTAGATTGTGTTCTCCTTATCTTTCAACACAGTTTATCTACGATATTTCATAAATATTTTTATTTGCATACAGAACACAAAAAAAAAAATAAGAAAGTAAGAAACCGACTCATTATTTTTCTGAAAAACATTTTTCTCAGTATTTATACCAAACAAAACCTAATACTCACATCACGTTTAACAGGGCAACGCTACATATATTAATGTATGTATTTAAATATATATAAGTGTGGACAGTGGAGAGGATAAGAATACTGAATACAGCATCATCAATTATGTAGCTTAATTTATATTTATACGTATAATATAAGATATGATTCCAAATTAATATCAATTCTAATCTTTTGACTGAGTGTTACGTTTGGGCTGACTTTGATGAAAAACAATTAATCAGTTCCATCTATTCACAAATAATGTTTATTCTCGACAATAGATTAACCTCACATGTGATAACTAATCTGTTTACATATTAAAAATGAAATAATTGAGTGCTTTTAAATTATTTCTATTCGATAACCATATACTTTCCTTGAAATATAATGTATTAGCTCATAATATATTTGCAGAGTCAGAATTTTTATTAAAAAGTTCAAAAATCAAAATACAAAAAGTAAACATATAAAAAAGTCAAAAAGAGGCTTCAATACATAAAATGTAATTTTAATTATATATAAATAGTATAATTTTCTGTCGAAGGGTTCGAGATAACCATTAACCCTACTCGGCTCCGCACCTGATTACTCAATGCAAGTTCTAGATGTTAATAGTTAATTGCTAATTTGAACTAGTATAAACTGTACGTGTTTCCAAATGCTTATGGCTTTAATTTAATCTGATATTTTGTTATTAATATAGATGGTCTAAAAGTATATGTACACACTTAGGCTAAGCTTCTTGAAAAGTATGCTATAGTTATTTTAACTAATCACAAATATATAAAATTATACACTAGTTATACACATATCATAACATGAATTACGCATATATAATATGTTCGTCTGCTATTTTTAATTTAAATAATTCGATGAACGACTATTTAGATTAATTCTTCCATTTTGATCCTGAGTGTCCCAAGTTTATGGGCTTTTATTTTTGACATTTTGCACAAATTAGGTCTTAATTATTTTAAAACCAAAATGGAAATTCATACTATCATGTCCTACTAGGAAACACATAACTCTGGCTTTTAAAAATAAAAAAAAACATATATAATTGTATTTTTTTAACATTACAAGCGCAATGAAACACATATAATCAATGACCAATTATATTTTAACTGAGCTAATTAATAGCAAAACATAATAATTACAATGCCAATTGAACTTTATATGATCGTCACCTTTAATTAAGATATTAAATAATTTTATTACAAATGGTGACAAAAAGAAAACACAAGTACATTAACAAATGTATATATGTTTCTTGTTCTTAAGACATGAACGCTCTTAAGTCAAAAAACTACTGCAAAATTACTAGAAAGTAGCTATACTTAAAGGGTCATTTGGTACGGGATGAGATAGACAAAGTTATTTCGAGATTAATTATTCAATCATATATATATACATAATAACTTATCTTATTATTATAATATAAATGGTGAGATTAACAATTTCGAGACTAACTAATACCCTTATCCAAATGCAGGATAATACCTCAAACCAAATACTACATGATAAAATAATCATTCCGAGATCATTAATTATTCCTTATTCCTTGTACCAATTAAGTGTGTTCGATATGAAAACAAAAATATTTGATGAGAAAATATTATTTTAAAAATATTTGTGTACGGTTTAAATAACTATGAGAGGTAGGGACGTGTGGTGGTTGAGATGGGGCTATGAGTAAAGTGAAAATAATGGGCTGTCTAAATGTTAGTATAATGTACTGAGAAAAAAAAAGTGTCTCCCAATTACACTAACAAATAGGGCCAAACATTAATGACAAAATTAATCAATCTTCTCCCCACATATATTAAACGTAATCATTAGGCCTAAATTTAAATAAATACTAACATGGAGTAACTTATTAAAAATAGATATAAAAAAAAATAACGCTATTATTGAAATCAATGTTTGGTTATGGTTGGTGACATAAGTAAATAACCAAATCATCAAGAGATGTTTCAAATTGAACTGTATCTCAGTATCAAAAAATAATATAAACTAATCGGATTAATGATGCGTCTGTTTTAACACAATCAGGTTTTTGAGAAGTTAAAAGTGTTTTTTTAATTAAAAAAAAGAGGTGTTTGGTCAAGCTTTTCAAAGAAAATAATTACTTGAAGGATAGCAAAAGTTGTTTTTTCAGAAGAAATAGTTTTTCCTTTAAGAGTATTTTTTGAAAAAACACTTTTGAGAAAATTACACTTTGAGTTTATTTGGATGGACAAAAGACTTTCGGCTTATTAGTCAGTAAGTTAAAACTCTAAGTTATGACTGATTAAATCATTTTTTTCTTTTACATAAATACTAGTACAAAAATATTTGGGAAAAAGGTCTGAAAAATTTCAATTTTGGCGAGAAATTGTTACGATACCAAGCTTTATGGATGACCTTTTACCCTTGCACTATTTAATAGGCGTATTTTAAAAGGTATATATATGCCCACGTGGATACGTACTATTTATAATTATGCAGTATTTATGATGTCACGTGGACACATATATACCTTTAAAATGGAGTATATATTAAATAGTGCGGGGTGGTAAAAGGTCATTTTCCAAGTTTGGTATCGTTATAACAATTTCGGTCAAGTTTGGATATATTTTAGACTTTTTGCAAAATATTTTAAAATAAGTTAATTCAAACAAGTTTTTAGAAGCACTTTTAAAAGTTTGATCAAACACTTACCGTTTATAAGTGTTCTTAAAATTTTATTGGTCAAACACGAATTGTTTCATATACCAAAAGTACTTATTTTTAAAAGAAAAAAAACACTTTAAAAACATTCTTCAAAATAAGTTGATTTTAAAAGTTTGATCAAACAAGCTATCAGAAATCCCTCGACAAAAAATACACAATATATATATTGAAGGAATTCATAATTCACCTTGAAAATTTAAGTTCAAAACACCAATACTATATTTTTATTTTTCAAGCTCGTTCGTGCTCATTTTAGACTTGATCCCGCACTTATTGGGCTGGTATACAGTCGAAATATATAAAAACAAGGTTGCTTAATTAGAAGATACATGCATGGTCATGGTCTACTTGGATTTAACACCTCAACAGTACCCACCAAAAAAAAGTTTAATAATAATAACACATGATAATATTAATTAATTAATAATTGTGTGTTGGTATGAAATGATAATGCAATGGCAGTTGCTAGAAGAATCACATACATATATCACAGGTCAGCAAATCAGAAATATACGATCATATATGATTTTATTTTTATTTTGTGAATCAAAGTAAGGTAGCAACAAGTTAATTACCAACATAAGTTGTGGTACAACGATGAGAGTGCTTCACCCTTAACCCGAGGAGGTCTCGGGTTCGGCTCGCGGGTATGGAGAAAATCACATTGGGAGCGCCACCCTTGAATGGGCCACTGCGGTGCGCGGTCCGAATTTAGTTGGAGCACCAATGTGGGCTCCGAACACCGGGTGGGGAAACCAAAAAAAAAAAAAAAACAAGTTAATAAATCACATGTTCATGAGAGTTTTTGAGAAAATAAAAAATACTAATTAAGACCAATTATAATATATAATACTATCATGATTAAAAAAAAAATATTATTGCAAGCTATAATACCAAATGCCAATTATATATGTACGTCAATATTCATCAATCTCCAACTGCAACATAAGGACATTACGACAATCGATTTGAATTCTTAAAATTTGAAATAATAATTCGATCAAAAGAGTTTTAATTTGTTAAACAATTTTGGAAAAACTATATAATTGGACGTATTTTACTGTCATATATATTGTTATTATCTATACTTTCAAAATATTATGTATTTTATCATTAATTAAGAGTTTTTTTACGTATCTTACCCTTAGATACATGTATTTTGCTACCGGATTCGCAAAAATAGGGAGAGGGCGAGCAAGATACGTATGAATCTCAAATACATGTAAATCACACTAAATACATACTAGATACATGTATATGTATGTATGCGGAGTGATTCACATGTATATGAGATATCGAATACATGGGAGAGTGGTGAGCGAGATGATGAGAAGAGAACGAGATTCGCTATGTATCCCGAGATACATACAATCTACTTGATTACAATGTATCTAGAACAAATTACACTTAAATTTGACCGACGTATCCCATATACATAAATGGAAGGCATCAAAATGCAGGTAAAATACGTAATATTACAAATTAGAGTGTATCTAAGTAATTAGCTCTAAGCTGCTTTGAGCTTATGTAAATTTCCTTAAATTCTATTAGAAAATAATTTCTTTTAAAGTGGATCTTACGCGATGTGAATTAACGATAGTCAATTATAACTTAAAAGTAATTGACTTGGCCCATATGTCTATTCATAGCCATCCATAACCAGTATTTATAATATTCTATTATATTCGATTAATTTCATGTGAACTTATAAATGTAAAATACCAATACACTCTCTTAGGACAAATTAATTAAGTCATATGAACATGTGTTAATATACTTATTCCTTCTACTTTAAGCCATGTGGTTGAAGTTTTTTTATTTTATTTTAATGCATGATATATCGTTGTAGGAATAAATATGAACATTGTAAAGTAAAAGTATTGGAATATAATTTCATATCCTTTAGATTATTAGGTGAAGGAATTAGACTTAATTCTCTTCATCAATTTATTCTTTCGACATTCTTATTTTTTTCCTTTTTCCGATTACCTTCTAAGTGTGAATTGCACTAATTTCGTGTATGCTGTTCCAATTTATGTTACACGTTTAAATTTCAAGTCAATTTTGTAACTTGAACAATGAATTAGAACGTAAAATCTTTAAGCTTTAAAAATTAAATTAAACATAAAGTAATATAAGTTACGGTGATATATAACAGATAAAAATATTTAAAAGGCAGTATTTAGACCAATTTTGCATTCATAGACACTTTAGAGTTTTCAACATTAAAATCGTCATGGTTAATTAGTTATAATATTAAAGAAGTTTTAATATAAAAAATGAGTTTAAATTAAGTGAAATAACTTCTCTTCTTTGCATATACAAGAATTAATACAAATAAAATATTGTTAAAAATGCTAGAAAACATTGTTAAAAATGAAATTTTGTATTGCACTGATAAAAAAATTATCTAACATTTTTGTTTGTACAATAATAACATATCTAGCAATTATAAAAGGGATTAGCATATTTTAAGTCTTCCATATCATTCCTTAATTTGTTTAAAAAAAGGGATTTTGGCACATTGATTCTACTACTACTAAACTAATCACAAATAATGTAGGAGAAACGTAAGGGTGTCAATTGAATCAAATATTCCTATATCCGCAATATAAATACCCTTTGCACTCTTTTATTGACTTTGTTAAAAACGTATTGAAGAAAAAAAAAAACTTCTTTCACAACTTATTTACCATATTTTAAAAAAAATTCTATCATTTAAAAGAATTTTATTAATTCTTACAATCTCTATTTTCGAGATACGTCGCTTTACGTGATGTATAGGTCGAATACATGCATCTTTATACATGTATCGAGATGTATACAATGTAGCGAGACATTGGGTGATGTATTGGCGAGACGTGATGTATCGGGATGTTAAGTGTGTATTTGAAACCGAAACACAATGTATCGGGCGTTTTGAAATGTATCCAAATTTATTTAAATTTAAGAGATTTTTGTAATTTGAAAAAGAATAAGGATAGGATGTAATTCTTTTTAACACTATAAAATATGCAAACATTATTTATATTATTTAGTGCAAATTGAATCTTTAACACTGACACATAAATTTGATCAAATTTAACTTGTTAAAGAGTGCTTCAAGTTATATTATTTAATTAAGAGGAATACTCTAAGGTGACATTAAAGAAAAATAATAATTGAACTGTATCAATAACGAATAACAAGCTAAATTATTGTGATGATTCCACAACAGAATAACCTCAAAACTCATAAAAAATAATAGTTTGAGTCGACCCATATTCATAGCTCTAAAACTAATATTATACATACATCCAGAAGATGGTGATATAAGGTTTATTAGAACTCAAGCAAACAAAAAAAAATGCAAGGCAAAATTCACAAGACAAAAAAAATTGGAAGACAAAATTCGCAAAGCACAAGTTATGTTTTGTAAGATATAACTTGTTTCCTACAAAATTTATGTCCACAATAGAGACATAACTTCAATTTCAGAACCCACAAAAAATTATTAAGCATAACTTATTCTTAAAAAATAATTATCAGACAATAGTACACAACTCATATCACACAAGATAAAAATTATATTCTCTAAATATTTTACTTCCGAAATTAGGTTATATTTAAAAATATTTTAACTCGTAATTTTTCATTAAATAAAAAATAAACATCAAATTAAGAGATACAAATAAAAAATCACCCTAAAACAGGGCAACATGTTAAGTTGATAGCAATAACACTAATGCTTGACTTTTGCACATATATTCCCTTTGCAAATTTTTTTAAGGAAAAATAATAATTTAGTTACAAGGAATTTAAAAGGGGTAATATAAGTCTTCAAGGTGTGTTTTAGTGATCAATTCTTAACGTATATTTATATCAAAATGCCATTGTAAATATTACATTTTATAGAAAGTTCGTCAAAAATATTATCGTGATCATTCCATCGAAAATTCACATGCTATATTTAGAGACCATGGTTTAAATCTTCTTGGATATATCGATGCAATATAATTGAGCTACCACTAAAATAATTTTAAAGGTGTAAGTTAATATATTACACGTTTCTATTGCCATTCTCTAGAAAGGAAATAACCAAGAAAGAGGAAAACTTTAGTATATCGTACATATTATGCATGCATGATTATATTCCCTTTCTTTTCTATTCTTTTGTTAGTGTGTATATATACCCCTTTCTATTAAAATCTTCTTCACAACTCAAAATATTTCCAATTCATATTTTCTAAATTAAACCTAGCTATTATTTCAAATATGTCTAGAGTTTACTCAAACCTAAGTACAATTAAAATTTCGAATTATGTAAGTCCAAGAAGAGAAACATTCACTTTGTGGATGAAATCTCTAGTGTACCATGGAAATGGATGTACTGTTTATGACTCAAATGGACAAATTGTTTATAGAATTGACAATTACAATATTAAACGTAGCAAAGAAGTTCATCTTATGGATTGCAATGGCAAAGTTCTCTTCTCTATTCGAAATAGGGTAAGTACTCTACACATTTTATTTACTTAATTATATTTTCAACGATGCGATATATATTTTTATTATTTTCCGCAGAAAGTTCCGGTATTTGGACATTGGGATGGCTATAAATGGAGTTATGATGGAGTGAGTAGTAAAGAAATACCATGGTTTCAAGTGAAGAAAATTCACAATGTTCTCAGAGGAGATAATGTGAACTATTATAATGTTATATTGGGATGTAATTCTGAAGCAAGTTGTTATAACATTATTATCCTTGCCCACAAAATCTATCAAGATTGTGGACCAACATGGCGGACTTGTCGCAGAGGTAATTAATATGTTAGATCATCTAAAGATAGCTACATGTAATCAAATTCATAATAGAATTGATTAGTACCAACTAATCATGTATATTAAGTTTAAAAAAAATTACTAATGGTGTTTGTGACTTTGTGTTTATTTTTAAGGTAAACAAAAACAAGCAAGTTCAGGAGTATTATTTGGAGATGATGTGTTAACATTGATGGGTGGAACCTCATGTGGATCAATCATTAGTTATGGCTCTTGTAACTGTTTGTGGTTTAATCCATCATAGAATTTGATTAGTGGTATTAAGAGTAATTAATAAGTTTATATTCTTCATTAGTCACTTTTCATATTTATAATAAATAATTGTAATCTCTATCTTCCTTTGTTCTTGAAAATAGGGAAAAAGAAAGTTAATTATGGTTTGTACTACCTTGAGGTATGAGTTGTTTTTAGATGTAATCTTGTGATGAATATTAATGTGTACAATCTAATTACTTTTGATAGAAGCACTTTGTTAAGACTAGTTTGTATGTACTTTGGCTATTCCATCAACACAAATATCATATAATAACTCTACTCAAGTGCCACGACTCGGGCCAAGTCGTGATTGACACTTGCATTAACCCTCCGTGGGAGAACCACTATTACAACCCCACTAAGCGGCCTTAACCAGATACTCGCATTTAAAGATACGAAGTATGTTTAAATGACAATAAAAATACGGAGTTCCCATAAACTCAAAGGTTTAAACAAACAACCCAAACTAATGCGGAAGTCTTAACCTTTAGAACACGAAAGTCATTGTACAAAAACTCTACTAACGACAAGTCTAGAACAAAAGGGTACAACCTAAAACTAAACAAACACCTTAAACAAATAGTACGAGTCGGAGAAGAGTGGACTTAAACAAGAAAGATTCATGGTAGCGCAGAAAAGAATTGGCTCGCACTTGAATCAAATACCACGCAATAGTCACTGGGCGGGGTCTTTCAATAGCGCTGAAGATGCCATGTACTCGACAAAGAACAACCAAGTGCGGTATCAATACACAACCACGGTGTCTTAGTAGGATCGCGCGGCTATCGATAAGTGAAACACGTACAAGTAACCACAACATTATAAAACATGCATAAACCAAACATATACAATATTAGTCATCTTTTTAGGGATCAATGTAGCATTCCACGTTCTTAATAATACATTTGATTATCATTTAAAGCAACAAATAGTCTTTCAACCTCAATCACCATTAGATATGAGCGTAATCATCACAAGTAGATACGACACATTCAATGGTCCTCTCGAACCCAATTCAATTGTCCTCTCATGGAACCCAAACCCAAGCGGTTAGTGTCTTGGGTTCGTGGTACCCCAGATCCAATGTTTATGTTTGAAACGTGGCAACAGATTCCATATTTATGTCGGAACGTGACAATCGATTCAAGTTAGTGTGTCGGAACATAGCACTCGATCCATTCAACAAACCGCAATCCACAATGTATATTCTACAACGTCATCTGACTAGAGGTGATTCATGGAATACAATTATTCAATTATCCTCGTTTTACGATTAGGGTGATCAATAATGCAACATTCACATATACATACATGCGATATAATGAGCAATTACAAAACGGATATCACACCAACATGAAATCACAGCCATCACTACCTCAAAATCCCGAGCTTGATCCCTAAGGCCTTGGTCTTCCGCTTTCTGGATTATTTTAGAAGCATTACAGGTCTACAAACAATTAATATACGCAAGGATCAACAATCAAAGGTTTAATTATTCAAATTATAACAAATCCAATAACCCTAGACCAAACCCAAAGATCCTAATACCCAGTTAGGGATTTTTCACCATAATTTCTAGATCAAAACCCTCCTCATCGATAATCACTCACGAATTTACATTACGGATCAAAAATGGATTCGGGAGTTAAAACCTTACCTATAACCTCAAGAATGGGGAAAGCTGTTAAGAAAGCACACAGGGTTGTCTCCACAGCTCTCAAAGTCGAAACTTGCGAATAAAACGATTTTGGGGTTTATTTCCAACAAATTCGGCAGGTCCCGCTATGGCGTATGGCGAGGTAAAATCATGCCTGGCTTGTACGAAACAAAATGTCGATTAAAAGCTCCCAACCCCGTTTCACAACACACCTTCGTCCCATGGCACTTAGAAAACACCCGTTCACGCCAAGATCGGTCAGGGAGTTCTACTTGCAATTCAATTTAAGTAAGTCGTGCGGGGTTCCTTAACATCTTAGCTATCCACTCACGCAATCAAAATCATTATTAAATCTCTCATTCATTACCAAAGATTTCTCTAGACCTCTGCCTTGACTCAGATTTCGTCCAAATCTAGACTAGGCTAGGAAATTCAAGTTACTATCAAAAAGTTTTCCGGCCCAAAATTTTCCCCGTTGACTTTTCTATAACGACGAGAACATGTCATTACATAAAGAAAGCTTAATCACTAAAAACGAAAAAGAAATTAGTGATGGACAAAAATATTATAAATGACTAAAAACAAAATTCACCGAGTTATATGATTATATCTATTGCTTTTAGATAAAACTGGTATCCTACAAATTAAATATGTAAGTTTCTGTGAAAATAATAATAATATATATATAGTGTAACTTCAAAAATAAATATTTAAGAGGGCGATGTGTATACAGTCTTATTCCTATCTTTATGAAGGTAGAGAGACCACTTATGTTAGACTCTCGGCTCTAATAAAGCATAACTAAAATTAAAAAGAATACCAAGTAGCACCAACAAATAATAGATAATATAAGCAAAGAAAATAACAAGTAATAATAATAATTAAAAAAAATAGGAGAAAAAAATACCAGTACCACTAATAAAGGAAACTAGACATTGTGACTACCTGCCCATCTTCTAGTTTAATCCACGACCTCAAATCCTCCTATCTTGAGTCATGTCCTCGTCTCCTCGGTAAGTTGCAAGTACTTTAAGTCATATCTAATCACTTTTTCATGATGCTTCTTCGGCCTACCTCTACCTCTACCTCTCTCCTCGATCACCAAAAGCAACCAATCACAACTCACTCATCATCACGTACATGCAAAAATCATCTCAATCTCGCTTCACGTATCTTACTCATCACAAATGCCATACACATCTTGTCCCCAAATATCTTCGTTTTGATCTTATCTCGCTCGAGTATATCCACATATTTTCTCAATATCTTCATTTCCGTTATTTTTTATTTTCGAACATGCGCGCAAATTCTATATCGTAGACAATAACGTTAATTTTCACGTTATTTGTTAGGTTTTGCCCCGATTTTCTTACACTTATTTGAAGTTTATTTTCCTAAAAAGAAAAGACAAAACATTACCATAAATGTTTTTACTTTTTCATGAAAAGGAAAATATATTTTTCTTCCATATTTGGTTTATTATTTCCCTTAGAGGAAAAGTTAGGAGATCTATAAATTGAAGACCACATTCTCATATCAAAACACAATAGAATCCACAATATAGGCGTTCGAGAATTTTGTTTATGGAGATTTATTCTCTCAATAATTTTAATATTTTTTTTATATTAGTTTTTCATATAATAATATTATGTTTTAGTACTCATAAGTTTTTGTTGTCGGTTTATCAATATATAATTTGCGGTATGGCTAAGCATGCGCCACTAATCACCTTGAGAACCCAACAATGTAATCATTTATATTATACTCTAAACCCTTGATGTGATATTCAATAACATAAAGTAGTTGACTAGTTGTCCAAATCTCTATTCATAGCCATCTATAATTAGTATATATTATTAAATTCTCTTCGATTTCATGTGTACCTATAAATGTAAAAAAAAAAAAACAATAGTACGAACACTCTCTTGGGACAAATAAATTAAGTCAAATGAACATGTATTAATATACTTATTCCTTTAAGTGGTTCGAATTTCTCTTTTTTCATAATGCACAATACCATTGTAAGAAAAAAAAAATGAAAATAATCCTAATCACATATATATTCTTATATTTAAACGTTTAAAAGATAAAAAGAAAACAGAATAAAGTAAAGATAATGGAATATTAATTCATATCCTACCAGTTTATGAGACGGAATTATACTTAATGCTCTTCATCGATATATTCACTTCTATGTGTAAATGCACTAATTTTATTCTTCCGTACTAATTTACTTGGTATGGTTCAAATTTTTTAACTTTACCATTAATTTGAACATAAATTTTAAGTTCTTTAAAATAAAATGTATGTATTTTAATACTATATAAAAAGTACTACAAGTCACGATATTAGTTATTCAAAATAGTAAAAAGCTTATGAATAAATAACAGTAAAAAGAATAATTCGGTTAAATCTCAATAGTTGAATGATACAACATAAATTAGGACAACGGGAGTATCTTTTTTGAACACGGCAATATTTTGATCAATTTTATGTGCCTCAAACTATTTTAACGAATATCTACTAGCTTCATTAGCGTAAGTATCGAGACTAATTTGCACGTGCAGCTAGTTACAATAAAAATAACTTTTAGCGGCAATAATATACACTAAAGATTGCTAGAGTATTTCTGACATTAGTGAAGTGTCATTAGATCCAATGTCACTAAAAGTTTTAGGAACATATACAAAGAGTGTTAATTGCCGCTAAAAATACATATTTAGCAATAGTATTTAAGTTATTACCGCTAAAGATCATTATTAATATAGTGAGTGTCAATTGGCGTTGAATCGGGTCAGGAAGAACAAGTTGTTCCAGCTCCGGGGAAAAGATTCATCTTCCAATTTCCCTCCCTTCCATTCCAATATTTTGAATTTTAGCTTCCCTCATTCCTTTTATTGAGCATAATGATGCGAATCGGGCTTATTGTTTTTAGTATACGGCGTCAAGCGGTTCCGCTTTCCCCTACCGATGATGTGGCCTGCCTTTCGAATGAAAACAGGTTATGAAATATCCGGGCCGGGTCTTGGGTCCAACGGCCGGATCGATTACAAGTCATCTGAGTGTTAATTCTTATAAAAATATATATTTAGCAACAATATTTAAGTTATTACCGCTAAAGATCATTATTAATATAGTGAGTGTCAATTACAGACGTAGCTACATTTTCAATATTTTGTAGTTCTCCATAAAATCACCATTATATAAAATAATGGGTCTTGATTTTAAATATATAAAAAAAAAAAGTGAGTTTCAATAGGGAGGTTATTAAAAACGTTAGGAAAAATTGAAAATTATTCGAAATTAAGTTATATAGAATCTAAACTTCACGTAAAAAAAATATTTGAAATTGCTTGCTTTCAAGTTCTTTGAAGTGAGACTTTGACAAGAATTCATGTGCCTGAAGTTGATTTTAAAAAGGATCACGATTGCAAAATTTTATAAACTATAGCTATGACTTAATTAGATGAGAGCTTTCTCTTCGCTCGATATCGAGTAATTCTATCAACAATTTTTTTTTAATACTAGTAAGTAGGAGTGTACAAAACCAAACCGAAAATCGAAACAAACCGCAAATCGAGTCAAATCGGAAAAAAATCCAACTAGTGGTTTGGCTTGACTTGGTTTGGTATAGGAAAAAAAACACCCGACTATATTTGGGTTGGTTTGGTTTTAACTAAAAAAAACCAACCCGACATTATATATGTAATTTTAAAATTTATTCTATACATAAAAATATTTACTTTGATATAATTTTAAAATATTTATTATACTATTTCATAGTTTTTATCTTTTAATATATTATTTCAAGTTTAAAACTTAGAATTGGAATGGTCAATAAAGATTATAGTTCATAGATGTTGATAA
The DNA here is from genome assembly GCA_029007595.1 of Solanum commersonii. Taxonomy (NCBI): domain Eukaryota; kingdom Viridiplantae; phylum Streptophyta; class Magnoliopsida; order Solanales; family Solanaceae; genus Solanum; species Solanum commersonii. The sequence continues at coordinate 11,404 of JAJTWQ010000482.1, read as the reverse complement.
TTATAATAAAAAATTAAATCAAATCAAATTAATACTAATGCAAAAAAGAAAATCAATTCAACACTAAGAATGACAATAATATGAATATTTATTCTTTAGTTTTACATTGGTTTGGACAATTAAAATGCATAATCTAATTTTTAATTTTTTTCTTAAATATTTAGTAATGTAACTAATACTTATTAAACTTATTTTAGCATGATTTAGTACTTTTAAATTATGATCATTTTCATTATGACTTTGCAATATTTATTTTATATGATGATTTCATTATTATTTTTTATTGAATACTTTAGTGTCATCAGTACTCATCTCATATTTTGTGTTATTTTCTTAAGAAACACCTTAGATAATTGTATTTTGGTTGGATTAAAGAAATATTTGGAGCACAAGTTAATTGTATGTTTGTATGCAAACTTTACCGAAAAAATCCGAGGTTTATTAGTTTGGTTTTGATTTATAAATTTAAAAAATTCGACAATGGTTTGGTTTGGTTTGGTATTTGAAAAACCGAAAAAATCCGAATTTTATTAGTTTGGTTTTGGTTTATAAATTTAAATTTTTTACACCAAATGATTTGGTTTGATATTTGAAAAACTCGAGGCAGAGCGGTCATGTACACCCCTCTTAGTAAGAAAACTCTTCTATGTTTTTTGTTTGGTACAATAATAACATATATCTACAAACTATAAAATGGATTAGCATCTTTTGACTTCTTTTAAGTCTTCCTATAATTCCTTAATTTGTTTTAAATTGTGATTTTGGCACATTGATTCTACCACTACTAAACTAAACACAAATAATGCAGGAGAAATGGGTCAATTAAATCAAATATTCATATATTCCCAATATTTATACACCTTCCACTCTTTTATCAATACTTTGTTAACAATGTATTTAAGGAAAAAATATTCTTTTATTTTTGTCAAGCCAATGGATATATATAATACTTATGCAATACTCCAATTGTTTATTGCAAAATGAAACTTCAAACACCATACTAGCTAGAGGTGTTAAATAAGCGACTTAGGTTCAATTTGGATGAATTAAAATGATCGAGTTAATAAACGAGCAGATTATTACTCTTTAAAAAATGTTATGAACTTGAATTGAAATGAATTGAGCTTAAATTGGCTAAAATGCAGGTCATAATTCAATCCACACAATTCTTACCAAGTTTTAATCCTTTATTTGTTCTTTGATACTTTTTAATATCTAATAAAACTATATTTTTTACTATATATATATATATATATAGAGAGAGAGAGAGAGAGAGAGAAAATTACTCATAAATTAATTTGGACTACATATCAGCCCAATATTTCTAAACCCTTAAAAAGTGGGAAACCCTCTTCCCTTTCTTTTATTTATTGTTAGGATAATTTAATTATAAAATTGGAGTATTTGATTAAACAGTATATAATATTTAATATTATGTTATAAATATTTATGTTCCAATAAAAAATTTAAAATGATGGGCCGATCCACAGCCCAAGTGGTTAACCATTCCAAAACCCGTCAAAATGTTAGGTCGATCCAGCCCAACCTATTAAATATCTAGGAAGGCGCGAAAAGAATGGCTGAAGTCGACCCATATTAACAGCTCTACGTAATTCTTCTCTTTGATCCATCCTCGTCGACTTACCCTCACAATCTACAGCTAGAAGATGCTTAGAACTCCCAACACTTGGAAAAAAGTATAAGCATCTAAAATAAATAATTTATTTTTTAGCGGTTAGTAATTAAGTTAGTTAGCCAAAAAAAGAAAACTACCACTTCAATTAAATGCAACACAGCAAATAGCACTAACACAAATGTATACTATATGCTATAAATATGTCAACCGTCAATTCTCACAAATATATAAATATAAATATATTTAGCTGTTTCACAAATTGACTTTTGCATATATTCCTTCTTTCTATCCTTTTCTAATACGGAATCTAAAAATTGGGATGACATCAACATTCCAGAACATTCGGACGTGTGATCAGTGGTCGATTATCGACGTACGTTGCAATTAGAACACCATTAAAAATAGATATTTTGACAAAAAGTATATCCAAAACATTCTCGACGAATACATTTTGAAATACAAATATACATATTTTGACAAAAGTCGAACACACGATTTTCTAACTAAAGGAGGACTGTGCTTGTCATCTAAGCAACCCCTTTGATCAACCTATTTGATACCACTAGAAAAATAATTAATAAAACGAGTAAGTTGATATATGCATGTTAGTTAACCCTAAGCCAGAAGAGTGACCAAGAAAGTGGAGAACATTAGTAGTACATATTATGCTCTATTGCCTTTGTTGATTCCTTTTATCAAGTCGGTCCGCTAACACCTTTATCTTTTCTATTGATAAGCCACAACCTACTTCAACAAGTATATACATATATTGTGCTCTAGTGTCCCCTTTCACCTCAAAATATTTCCAACTCCTCTAAATTAAGCCTATTAATATTTCAATGGCTAAAGTTCACCCAAACAAGTCAAATTATCTAAGTACAACTTCTTCATCATCATCATCTTTTCTTCTATTTCATCTAACTTTTATGTGAGTCAAGAGAGAAATATTCACTTTGTGGATGAAATCTCTAAGTGTACCATGGAAATGGATGTACTGTTTATGACTCAAATGGAAAAATTGTTTATAGAATTGACAATTACAACATTAAACGTAGCAAACAAGTTCATCTCATAGATTCCAATGGCAAAGTTCTCTTCTCTATTCGAAATAGGGTAAGTACCCTTCACTTTTATTTACTTCATTATATTTTCAACGATACTGACATATTATTATTATTTTGAACAGAAAGTTCCTGTATTTGGACATTGGGATGGTTATAAATGGAGTTATGATGGAGTTACTAGTAAAGAAATACCATGGTTTCAAGTGAAGAAAATTCACAATGTTCTTAGAGAAGTTAATGTGAACTATTATAATGTTATATTAGGATGTAATTCTGAAGCAAGTTGCTATAACATTATCCTTACCACAAAATCTATCAAGATTGTGAACCAACATGGCCGACTTGTCGCTGGGGTAATGTCACAATCAGATCACCTAAAAGATAACTATTGTTCGTAAAGGAGGTGAGTTAAGTTATTTTACTAATAGTGTTAGTGAATTTGTGTTTATTTTCAGGTAAAACAAAAACAAGCAAGTTCAGGAGTATTATTTGGAGATGATGTATTAACATTGGTGGTGGAACCTCATGTTGATCAATCATTAATTATGGCTCTTGTCACTGTTTGTGGTCTAATCCATCACAAAATTTGATTAGTACTTATTAATTAGTAGTTTAGTAGTACTAACATAAGTTTCTTCCTAGTCACTTTTTCTAATGTAATACTAATAATAATTGTAATCACTATCTTCCCTTTGTTCTTGGAAACAGGGAAAAGAAGTTAATTATAGTTTGTACCTTGAGGAATGAATTGTTTAGATATATATCTTGTGATTAAAGTTGAAGTGTCCAACTCTATAATCATTAAATTTGGAATAACATCTTACTGATGTGATAGATTACCTAACCATTTTATAATTAATGAATTTCCCAACTTTTGTGTTGTTCAAATCGGCTTGTGTGCACCTCGATTATTTCATCAAATACTTGCTAGACTGCTACCTACTAGCATCACTAATGTGTGTATTAGATTGGGTGTCTATGCAATAAACTTCTTAATGATCAAATAGCTAGTACAAATAATTTACTTCTTTTTACATATCAAAGAATAAAAGATTTCTGTCCGTGAAATATGAAACTAAAAAAAAAAAAAAAAAAGAACTCTTGATAAACAGAAGACATTACCAGTCAATACTCACAGAAACAAGTGAAAGTACTCTTACACAACTTGTAAGTGAGACATATTAACCTATGAGGTAAACTACTTTACATTCTTGTATAATATCCGAGGTTTATTAGTTTGGTGTGATTTATAAATTTAAAAATTCGATACAATGGTTTGGTTTGGTATTTGAAAAATCCGAAAAAATCTGAATTTTATTAGTTTGGTTTGGTTTATAAATTTAAAACTTTTACACAAATGGTTAGGTTTGATATTTGAAAAACTCGAACCAATCCGGTCATGTACACCCCTACTAGTAAGAAAACTCTTCTATAATTTTTTGTTTGGTACAATAATAGCATATATCTACAAACTATAAAATGGATTAGCATCTTTCGACTTCTTTTAAGTCTTCCCTATAATTCCTTAATTTGTTTTAAATTGTGATTTTGGCACATTGATTCTACCACTACTAAACTAAACACAAATAATGCAGGAGAAATGGGTCAATTAAATCAAATATTCATATATTTATTTATACACCTTCCACTCTTTTATCAATACTTTGTTAACAATGTATATAAGGAAAAAAATATTATTTTATTTTTGTCAAACCGATGGATATATATAATACTTATGCAATACTCCAATTATTTAGTGCAAAATGAAACTTCAAACACCATACTAGCTAGAGGTGTTAAATAAGCGACTTAGGTTCAATTTGGATGAATCAAAATGATCGAGTTAATATAAGAAGCTGATTATTACTCTTTAAAAAAGTTATGAACTTGAATTAAAATGAATGGAGCTTAAATTGGCTAAAATGCGGGGTCATAATTCAATCCACACAATTCTTACCAAGTTTTAATCCTTTATTTGTTCTTTGATACTTTTTAACATCTAATAAAACTATCTTTTTTACTATGACTATATATACACGAGAAAAATTACTCATAAATTAATTTGGACTACATGTCATTTAATATTTCTAAACCCTTAAAAAGTAGGAAACCTCTTCCCTTTCTTTTATTTATTATTAGGATAATTAAATTATAAAATTGGAGTATTTGATTAGGGGTGCGCATCGGTCGGTTCGGTTCGGTTTATGTGTTATTAGTTCGGTTTATCGGTTTCGGTTTGTACATACGTCAAACCGATATTAACAGTTCGGTTTTCGATTTAACCAATAAGAAAATACTCATATATATTAATATACACGATAAGAAAATTTTCATATAAACCATATGATTTTTCCAGCATTTGGCATAAAGTAATAATCATAACAGTAACAATCATTTTTCTTGCAAGTTTAGACACTAGACACATTCAAAGGAAAAAGTGTGAAAGTAATAATCGTTTTTCATCAAGTCTAGGCAATTGGCACATTCAAGTTAGAAGTGTGCTTGCAATTACAGAATGAAACAATAATTAGGGTTTTAAGTAATATTGAGATTAAAGTAATAGGGTTTGTAAAATGTTATATAATTAGGGTTTACTGGTCTAGGGATAAAATAGTAAATTTAGTAGTCTTATTGGGTTATCGGTTCAACCATTAATAAAATCATAAAACCGGAAACCGAACCAATAACTCAATAAAAAATTTTGCAAAACCGTTAGCCCAATAACCCAATATCAATAAACCAATAGTATTTTTTTCGATTCGATTTATTGGTTAAATCGGTTTTTGCATACCCTATATTTGATTAAATAGTATATAATATTTAATATTATGTTATAAATATTTATGTTCCAATAAAAAATTTAAAAGGATGGGCCGATCCACCCAACCCACATGGTTAACCATTCCAAAACCCGTCAAAATGTTAGGTCGATCCAGCCCAACCTATTAAATATCTAAGGAAGGCGCGAAAAGGATAGACTGAAGTCAACCCATATTAACAACTCTACATAATTCTTCTCTTTGATCCGTCCTCGTCGACTTACCCTCACAATCTACAGCTAGAAGATGCTTAGAACTCCCAACACTTGGAAAAAAGTATAAGCATCTATAAACAATTTATTTTTTAGCGGTTAGTAATTAAGTTAGTTAGCCGAAAAAGAAAACTACCACTTCAATTAAGTGCAACACAGCAAATAGCACTAACACAAATGTATACTATATGCTATAAATATGTCAACCGTCAATTCTCACAAATATAAATATAAATATATCTAGCTGTTTCACAAATTGACTTTTGCATATATTCCCTTCTTTCTATCCTTTTCTAATACGGAAACTAAAAATTGGGATGACATCAACATTTCAGACGTGTGATCTAGTGGTCAATTATCAACATACGTTGCAATTAGAACACCATTAAAAATAGATATTTTGACAAAAAGTATATCCAAAACATTCTCGACGAATACATTTTGAAATACAAATATACATATTTTGACAAAAGTTGAACACACAATTTTATTTGAAGGAGGAGTGTCTTTGTCATCGAGATAACCCTTTGATCAACCTATTAATAAAACGAGTAAGTTGATATTTGCATGTTAGTTAACCCTATGCCAGAAGGAAGTGACCAAGAAAGTGGAGAACATTAGTAGTACATATTATGCTCTATTGCCTTTGTTGATTCCTTTTATCAAGTCGGTCCGCTAACACCTTTATCTTTTCTATTTATAAGCCACACCGACAAGTATATATATTGTGCTCTAGTGTCCCCTTTCACCTCAAAATATTTCCAACTCCTCTAAATTAAGCCTATAAATATTTCAATGGCTAAAGTTCACCCAAACAAGTCAAATTATCTAAGTACAACTTCTTCATCATCATCATCTTTTTCTTCTATTTCATCTAACTTTTATGTGAGTCCAAGAAGAGAAATACTCACTTTGTGGATGAAATCTCTAGTCTACCATGGAAATGGATGTACTGTTTATGACTCAAATGGAAAAAATGTTTATAGAATTGACAATTACAACATTAAACGTAGCAAACAAGTTCATCTCATGGATTCCAATGGCAAAGTTCTCTTTTCTATTCGAAATAGGGTAAGTACCCTTCACGTCTTTTTATTTACTTTATTATATTTTAAACGATACTGACATCATATTATTATTTTGAACAGAAAGTTCCTGTATTTGGACATTGGGATGGCTATAAATGGAGTTATGATGGAGTTACTAGTAAAGAAATGCCATGGTTTCAAGTGAAGAAAATTCACAATGTTCTTAGAGGAGATAATGTGAACTATTATAATGTTATATTGGGATGTAATTCTGAAGCAAGTTGCTATAACATTATTCTTGCCACAAAATCTATCAAGATTGTGAACCAACATGGTCGACTTGTCGCTGAGGTAATTAATCTGTCAAATCACCTAAAGATAACTATTATTCGTAAAGGAAATGAGTTAAGTTATTTTACTAATAGTGTTAGTGAATTTGTGTTTATTTTCAGGTAAAACAAAAACAAGCAAGTTCAGGAGTATTATTTGGAGATGATGTATTAACATTGGTGGTGGAACCTCATGTTGATCAATCATTAATTATGGCTCTTGTCACTGTTTGTGGTCTAATCCATCACAAAATTTGATTAGTACTTATTAATTAGTAGTTTAGTAGTACTAACATAAGTTTCTTCCTAGTCACTTTTTTCTAATGTAATAGTAATAATAATTGTAATCACTATCTTCCCTTTGTTCTTGGAAACAGGGAAAAGAGAAGTTAATTATAGTTTGTACCTTGAGGAATGAGTTGTTTAGATGTATATCTTGTGATTAAAGTTGAAGTGTCCAACTCTATAATCATTAAATTTGGAATAACATCTTACTGATGTGATAAATTACCTAACCATTTCATAATTAATGAATTTCCCAACAAAAGTTGTTCAAATCGAACGCTTTGTGTGCACCTATCACTATTTCATCAAATACTTGCTAGACTGCTATAACTCTACTAGCAGCACTAATGTGTGTTGCATTATTAAGTGTCTCGTGGTGATTTGTCTACGCAATAAACTTCTTAATGATCAAATAGCTAGTACAAATAATTTACTTCTTTTTACATATCAAAGAATAAAAGATTTCTCTCCATGAAATATGAAACTAAAAAAAAAAAAAAAAGAACTCTTGATAAACAGAAGACATTACCAGTCAATACTCACAGAAACAAGTGAAAGTACTCTTACACAACTTGTAAGTGAGACATATTAACCTATGAGGTAAACTACTTTACATTCTTGTATAATATCCGAGGTTTATTAGTTTGGTTTGATTTATAAATTTAAAAATTCGACACAATGGTTTGGTTTGGTATTTGAAAAACCCGAAAAAATCTGAATTTTATTAGTTTGGTTTGGTTTATAAATTTAAAACTTTTACACAAATGGTTTGGTTTGATATTTGAAAACTCGAACCAATCCGGTCATGTACACCCCTACTAGTAAGAAAACTCTTCTATAATTTTTTGTTTGGTACAATAATAACATATATCTAGAAATTATAAAATGGATTAGCATCTTTCGACTTCTTTTAAGTCTTCCCTATAATTCCTTAATTTGTTTTAAATTGTGATTTTGGCATTGATTCTACCACTACTAAACTAAACATAAATAATGCAGGAGAAATGGGTCAATTAAATCAAATATTCATATATTTATTTATACACCTTCCACTCTTTTATCAATACTTTGTTAACAATGTATATAAGGAAAAAAAATATTATTTTATTTTTGTCAAACCGATGGATATATATAATACTTATGCAATACTCCAATTATTTAGTGCAAATGAAACTTCAAACACCATACTAGCTAGAGGTGTTAAATAAGCGATTTAGGTTCAATTTGGATGAATCAAAATGATCGAGTTAATATACGAGCAGATTATTACTCTTTAAAAAAAGTTATGAACTTGAATTAAAATGAATGGAGCTTAAATTGGCTAAAATGCAGGTCATAATTCAATCCACACAATTCTTACCAAGTTTTAATCCTTTATTTGTTCTTTGATACTTTTTAACATCTAATAAAACTATCTTTTTTACTATGACTATATTTACACAGAAAAAATTACTCATAAATTAATTTGGACTACATGTCAGCCCAATATTTCTAAACCCTTAAAAAGTAGGAAACCCTCTTCCCTTTCTTTTATTTATTATTAGGATAATTAAATTATAAAATTGGAGTATTTGATTAGGGGTGCGCATCGGTCGGTTCGGTTCGGTTTTATGTGTTATTAGTTCGGTTTATCGGTTTCGGTTTGTACATACGTCAAACCGATAACCAAACCAATAACATATTTCTTATCGGATTTTGGTTAATCGGTTTATGGTATTAACAGTTCGGTTTTCGATTTAACCAATAAGAAAATACTCATATATATTAATATACGCGATAAGAAAATTTTCATATAAACCATATGATTTTCTGAGCATTTGGCATGAAAGTAATAATCATAACGGTAACAATCATTTTCTTGCAAGTTTAGACACTAGACACATTCAAAAGGAAAAAGTGTAGAGAAGTAATAATTGTTTTTTCATCAAGTCTAGGCAATTGGCACATTCAAGTTAGAAGTGTGCTTGCAATTACAAAATGAAACAATAATTAGGGTTTTTAAGTAATGCGAGATTAAAGTAATAGGGTTTGTAAAATGTTATATAATTAGTGTTTCTTGGTCTAGGGATAAAATAGTAAATTTAGTAGTCTTATTGGGTTATCGGTTTAACCATTAAAAAAATCATAAACCGGAAAGAGACCAATAACTCAATAAAAATTTTTGCGAAAGGGTAAGTACCCTTCACGTCTTTTTATTTACTTTATTATATTTTCAACGATGCGACATCATATTATTATTTTGAACAGAAAGTTCCTGTATTTGGACATTGGGATGGCTATAAATGGAGTTATGATGGAGTTACTAGTAAAGAAATGCCATGGTTTCAAGTGAAGAAAATTCACAATGTTCTTAGGAGATAATGTGAACTATTATAATGTTATATTGGGATGTAATTCTGAAGCAAGTTGCTATAACATTATTCTTGCCACAAAATCTATCAAGATTGTGAACCAACATGGTCGACTTGTCGCTGAGGTAATTAATTTGTCGAGATCACCTAAAGATAACTATTATTCGTAAAGAATGAGTTAAGTCATTTTACTAATAGTGTTAGTGAATTTGTGTTTTATTTTCAGGTAAAACAAAAAACAAGCAAGTTCAGGAGTATTATTTGGAGATGATGTATTAACATTGGTGGTGGAACCTCATGTTGATCAAATCATTAATTATGGCTCTTGTCACTGTTTGTGGTCTAATCCATCACAAAATTTGATTAGTACTTATTAATTAGTAGTTTAGTAGTAGAAATATAAGTTTTTTCCTAGTTACTTTTTCTAATGTAATAATAATTGCAATCACTATCTTCCCTTTGTTCTTGGGAACAGGGAAAAGAGAAGTTATTATAGTTTGTACCTTGAGGAATGAGTTGTTTACATGTAAATCTTGTGATTAAAGTTGAAGTGTACAACTCTATTATCACTAAATTTGGAATAACATCTTGCTGATGTGATAGATTACCTAACCATTTCATAATAAATGAATTTCCCAACTTTTGAGATAGTGAATCACTTTTGACGATCGTGTTGTTGGACAGAAATTTGTGTGCCACTCATTATTTAAATCAAATACTTGCTAGACTAACACCTACTACCAGCACAAGCATCGGATAACTCTACTTATAAAGCTTAAGCAGCATCTAACATTATTGTATTTGCATTATTCAGTAAGTTGTCTGCAGTGTGACCTATAGGTCACGAGGATTCAATCGTTGAAGCAACCACTAATGTGTGCATTAGGGTAGACTGTCTACGCAATAAACTTCTTAATGATCAAATAGTTAGTACAAATTTACTTCTTTTTACATATCAAAGAATGAAAGATTTCTGTCCATGAAATATGAAACTAAAAAAAAAAAAAAAAGAACTCTTGATAAACAGAAGACATTACCAGTCAATACTCACAGAAACAAGTGAAAGTACTCTTACACAACTTGTAAGTGAGACATATTAACCTATGAGGTAATCTACTTTACATTCTTGTATAATATCTAGGGCTAAAGTCAAGCACTATATGCTAGAAACAAAACATTTTAAAAAAATGAGAAAAAAAGAAGAAAAATTCCCTCACCAATATACATTTATTTTTTTTATTTTTTGTTGATACAATTAACATTTAATATTCTGGCAGAAAGAACCTGGGTTCATTACCTCCCTGGAGGCAGGAAATGTCTTATGGATTCTTTTCGCGTTACGCAATTTCATTACTAGCTGCTGTCTTTCTCCTTCTACCTCAGCAAACTTGAGGCTTAATTCAAGAATATCTCTCTTGCATTTCCATCAGTTCATCTTCATTACATTGTTCTTTTCCTTCAATAGTTCAACTTCGGCTGGACAATTCTTCGAGATGTCTTGTATTAGATGCTGAGGCTTCCATGCTGCAAGTACAAAGGTATTCCAATAAGAAAAACGATAAAGATAGGACACATTCATATTTCTGGTAAGCTATCCGAGCAGGATTTGAAAGAAAATACTAGGAAGATCAAGGCATAATACTATAAATAAATACTAAACTGCATGAAATAAAATACATA